>CAUYON010097591.1:0-12320 GCA_963573935.1 Arctocebus calabarensis | reverse complement strand
CCCTTTGTTTTCTTCTTCTTTTTCCCCACTCTGGTTGGTACAGGAGGTTCATATTTCTTCTTCTTATCCTTGTCATCCTTCTTGCCACCTCCAGGACCATGGCCACCACTCTGACTTTGACCCATCTTGCCTCGGCCGCTTGATCTCGAGAAATGAAGTTTTAAAAATAACAGTATATTTTCTCAGATCACTATGGAATAAAATTAGAAATCAGTTTTAAGTTCCAAGAGGAACTCTCAAAACTACACAAATATGTGGAAATTAAACCTACTGAATGATCCTTAGATCAATGACAAAATCAAGATGGATATTAAAAGAATTTTCAAATGAATGAAAAAATGATACAAACTTAGACAAAAACTCAGATATAGCAAAAGCAGTGCTAAGAAGGAAGTGTATGCATCAAAAAGAGAGAATGATTACAAATTAACATACTAGTATCACACCTCAAGGAACTATTAATAGGAAAAGAAGAAGAAACCAAACACAAAGTTAGCAGAAGAAAAGAAATAACAGAGCAGAATGAAGTAAAATGGAAACAAAAAGAAAATACACAAGATCAAAGAAACAAAAAGTTAGTTCTCCAAGAAGATAAAATCAATGTATCACTAGGTAGATTTAACTACTGAAATAGGAAAAAAATGACTCAGAACAGCTCAATCAGAAATTAAAAAGGAGACATTACAACTAATACCACAGAAATAAAAATGTCATCCATGACTACTATGACAACCTCTACACCAGTAGTTCTCAACCTTCCTAATGCCTCCTAATGCTGCGACTCTTTAATATAGTTCCTCATGTTGTGGTGACCCCCCCAACCATAAAATTATTTTCGTTGCTACTTTGTAACTGTGATTTTGCTACTGTTATGAATTGTAATGTAAACATCTGATACGCAAGATGTATTTTAATTGGTACAAAGGGGTTGCGACCCACAGGTTGAGAACCACTGCTTTACATACACAGATCAGAAAATCTAGAGGAAAGGGCGGCACCTGTGACTCATAGGAGTAGGGTGCCGGCTCCATATACCAGAGGAGGCCGGTTCAAACCTGACCCTGGCCAAAAACTGCAAAAAGAAAAAAAGAAAATTTAGAGGAAATAGATAAATTTTTGGAAGCATGCAACCTCCTAAGTTTGAATCAGGAAGAAACAGAAATCCTGGACTGACCAATTATTAGTGATAAGATTGAGATAGTAATAAAAAAAAAACTCGAGAAAAATAAAAGCCTTGAGACAGATTTACAGCCAAGTAGTATCAGGCCTATAAAGAAGAATTGGTATCTATCCTATTGACTATTCCATACCAGCAAGATGGAGTGAATCCTCCCTGACTCATTCTGTGAAGCCAGTGTCACCCTGTAACTAAAGCCAGGAAAAGACACAATAATAATAATAATAATAATAAAACTATACACTAATATAACTCAGGAACATACATATAAAAATTCTCAACAAAATACTAGCAAACCATATCCAACAGCACATCAAAAAGATAATTCACCATGATCAAGTATATTTCATCTGAGGGATGCAATGATGATGGTTCAACATAACATTTTAAGAGATGCAGTAAAAGCATTTGACAAAATCCAGTACCCTTCATAATAAGAACCCTCAATCAATTAGGCATACAAGAAATATACCTTGAAATAATAAAAGCCATATATGACAAACCCACTGCCATGTCATACTGAATAAAGGTAAGTTGAAAGTATTTCCCCTAAGAATTGGAACAAGCTAAGGATGCCCACTGACACCACTGCTATTCAACATAGTACTGGAGCTCCTAGCCAGAGTATTCAGGCAAGAGAAAGAAAGAACATCAGCAAAGAGGAGGTCAAACTATCTCTGGTTGCTGAAAATAAGACATTGTATTTAAAAAACCTTAAAGACTCCACTAAAAGACTCCTGGAATTGATAAATTCAGCAATCTCAGTAGCATTTCTTTCTTTCTTTTTGCAGTTTTGGCTGGGGCTGGGTTTGAACCTGTCCCCTACAGCACAAGGGGCCAGCGCCCTACTCCTTTGAGCCACAGGCACTGCCCTCAGTAGCATTTCTATATACTAGTAACTGTCAAGCTGATAGTCAAGGACTCAATACCATTCAAAATAGGTATAAAGATAATAAAACACTTAGGATTATATTTAACCAAGGAAGTGAAAGATTTTTACAAGGAGAACTACAAACCATTGATGAAAGAAATCAAAGATTACACTAACAAATGAAAAAACATCCTTTGCTCATAGATTGGTAGAATAGACATCATTAAAATGTCCATACTGGCCAAAGTGATTTACAGATTAAATGCAATCACCATCAATATCATTTCACAGAGAATAGAAAAATCAAATCCCAAACATTTGGTACCAAGAGCCCAAACAGCCAAAGCAATCTTTTTTTTTTTTTGGTAGAGACAGAGTCTCACTTTATTGCCTTCAGTAGAGTGCCATGACGTCACACAGCTAACTGCAACTTCCATCTCCTGGGCTTAGGCTATTCTCTTGCCTTAGCCTCCTGAGTAGCTGGCAGGCGCCTGCCACAATGCCTGGCTATTTTTCTGTTTTTTTGCAGTTCGGCCAAGGCTGGGTTTGAACCTGCCACCTTCACACACACTGGGGAAAGGAAGCCCTGTTCAAAAAATGGTGCTGAGAAATTGGATAGCCGCATGCAGAGAAATGAAACTGGATCCCTAACACTCACCACATACAAAAGTTAACTCAAGATGGATTAAAGACTTAAACGTAGGACCTGAAACTATAAAAATTCTAAAAAAACAAAACAAAAATTAAAAAAGGTGAAAACCTCTTCCAGACATTGGCCTAGGCTGGCATATATTCTTCTTAGCAAACTATCTCAAAAATGGAAGAAAAAGTATCCAATGTACTTAGTCCTGCTATGAAACCAATTTATAGCTTTCATATGAAAGCTATAACCCAATTATAGCCCAAGAATATGGGGAAAGGGGGGAGGGAGAGAAAAGAGGGGGAGAATGGGTGGAGGAAGGATAATTGGTGGGACTACACTTATGGTGCATCTTACAAGGGTACATGTGAAATTTACTAAATGTCGAATATAAATGCCTTAACACAATAACTAAGAAAATGCCATGAAGGCTGTGTTAACCAGTTTGATGAAAATATTTCAAATTGTATATAAAACCAGCACATTGTACCCCATGATTGCATTAATATACACTGATATGATTTAATTAAAAAAGAAAAGACACCTGTATCTGAATATTTATCACAGTACAATTCACAATTATAAAGATAATGGAATCAACCTAAGTGCCTATCTGCTGATGAGTGGATAAAGAAAATGTGATATGTTCATCTGAACACCATGGAGTATTACTCATAAAAAGGAATGAAATGACTTTTGCAGCAACTCAGATGGGACTAGAGACCATTATCCTAAGTAAAATATCTCAGGATCTGAAATGTAAATACTATGTATTCTCATAAGTATGAGCTTAATGAGTGATATTTATATAGTCATAAAGTAGTATATTGGACATTGAAAAGAAGGGAGAGGTTGGTATTGGGGATGCAGGATAAAAAATCTAACTATTGGGTACACTGTATACTCTTTGTGATGGATACACTAAAAGCCCTGATTTCAGCATTATACAATTAATCTACATAACAAAACACACTTTATATCACCTTAATCTATTGAAATAAGCTGGAGGGTAAATTGGACTAGCATGATAGTTGGGGATGGAAGGGAAGAAAGGAGTCTAACTGAAATTTGAGGTTTATATGAACCTTTATATGAGCAGCTCTTGGGAGAAGCTGGCTGGACCACTGAAGCCCAGATGTTTGAGGACATGGAAGGTCCCTCTAGGAGAGTATGGCATGAGAGGATCTTAGATGTGTCACGAAAATTTTTATAGATCATTAATTATTTTAGAAAGAAGTTTAAAGTGCAGTAAGTATATTCCTTTTTTACTCTTTTTTTGATCAACATAATTTAGGTGTGCCGTGGAACTATGGGTTCAAGTATGCTATGAGATTAAAAAAAGGTATAAAAACACTGCTTTAGGACAGTGCTTCAGAGACTAGTGCCAAAGCTAACAGGATGTCACTGTGCCACAGCCTATGCTCTCTTGCTGTCTGTCGAACTCAAGTTTATATGTATTTTTGAAATCCAGTAGGTGAGTCATTTACTCACATACAGGGGTGTCTGATGAGGTTTTGAGGTAATATTCCTGAGGGGAAAGGGATTTGTTCCAAGTTCTCATGTATGGGATCTAATATGACGTTACACTCTTGAAGGAAGAGGGAGTTTATTCCAAAGCATCAAACCATGTAAGTGTCTGAAATCATTTCAAAGAAACATTACAGAAGTGGAAGTCTTTACTTTTGAGACAGGGTCTCACTGGGCTAGAGTGTAATGGCATTATTATAGCTCACTCCTAGGCTCAAGTGGTCCCTCCTGCATCAGCCTCCTGAGAGGCTGGGACTGCAAGGTGTACACCAGCACACCCAGCTAATTTTTAATTTTTTTGTAGGGATGGGGGTCTCAGGATGTTGCCCAGGCTGAGCTTGAACTCCCAGCCTCAAGTGAGCATTCCAAAGTGCTGGAATGACAGGCATGAACCACTGTGCCTGGCCTGGAAGACATTTTATAGAAACACATTTTAAAATTGGAATAAAGGTAATTTGTCATAGTTTCTGCCAGTCAATCTCAGCTGGGTAACTGTTGTATTGGACCTTGGCAATTTTGGTTTAAAACTGAATTTAAACTATAATCGCTATTTATGTCAGAAATGAAGGACTAAGGTGTTTGGTACAATTGGACCTTTTATCTCTCGTAGGCATATCATTGAGAGTAATAAAAACAGCAAAGTTAGCTTGTATGTTGAACCAAGTTTTCAAAATAAGAATAGAATATTGTGCCTTTATACTATTCAGTATGTCAGTAAATACTTATGTACCTTTTTTCTTCATTTATCTTGCTCACCATTGAGTTCCCAGCTTCTGACATAGTATTTGGCACATAGTGGGGAATATTTGTTTGCTAATTGAAAGGAAAAAAGAGAAAGGAAGAAAGGAGGCAGGGTAAAAGGGTGATAAGAGAGACTTTACCTAATGGAACGTAAGCAGTGTAACCTGGTTCTTTGTACCCTCAATGATTCCCCAACAATTTAAAAAAAAAGAAAAAAGGGTGGCCTGATAATTTGCTACCAGCAGAGAATATAGAACTAGAAAGACTCTACGGTGTATATGGTTGAAATCCCTAGTTTCACAGCTAGAGACAGTCTCATAGTCCAAATACACACAGCTGGTAGGAGGCTTAGCTGAGTTCTGATAGGTCTTCTGACCCCTTGCCTGGGGCCCTCTTTGTACAGCAGTTATCTCACTGGGGTTCTGCACAGTTTACTGAGAATCTACTCCTTTCCCATGCACTGTGTTAAATGCTGAGGGAACTAAATGAACAATGTGTGGCCCCTATCCAATAGGAGCTCACACTGGTGCCACTTGCTGAGCAATCTCTGCATTATAGTTGCAAAGCTCTCTGAAAAGGAAGTGAGGCAGCAGCTCTGTTGTAACAAATTGGTTACAACCATCTATTTATTGGTTGTGATAGATGGACGTGTCCAAAATCTGGTTGTGATTGTTGAATCAAGTCAGCATTGCAAAATGCAGATGCATTCGTCAATACCTTTAAATTACTGCTTTCCTTTTGGTGGTTTGTGTCTTAAAGGGGTCAATTTCTGTTGTATATAGAACTATAGAATCATCTACTGTTCATCAACCACTGGTGGATAAAAGAGGAGACTAACCCATGGAACAATTTGAATACTAAACATCATGGAATATACTTTTCTCTGAAATCTTAAAAATCCTTGCTCTGTGAGGCCAGGAAATGATACTTCCAATTTATGAGCTGCAGGATGGTGTAGAAGATTGCAGCAAAAACAGGCTTGAATGAATCTGAGTTCCCTCATCTTCCAGCTCAATGAAAATGGAGCAAGTGACATATGCTCTTAAATTCAATTTTTTATCTATAAAGTCAGCCTATAACAACACCTGTAATAAAGTGCTTAAAATAGGGCCTGCCACATAGCAAGATGAATTAATGTTCACAAACTCATAAATACTATGAACCAGGCACTGTTCTGAACATGCATTACATATGTTACTTACATGTGTTAATTTAATCCTCACAAAATCCCACAAGATAGATACTGTTAGCATGTCATTTACAGATGAAAAAACTGAGGGACAGAGAGGGTAAGTAACTTGCCCGAGGTAACAGAGCCAAGTGGTAGAGCCAGCACTCAAAGTCAGGCAATTTGATACCAGAGTTCCACCTTCAAAAGATTTCATGGTACTATCACCATAAGTTGTTAGTGAGGAAACTAACAACTATTAGTTACTTAATTATATGATTTAGAGGGTCAAGTGACTTGCTCAAGAGTCCATAGCTATACATGGCCTACCTGTGGAACCTAGGTTGCCTGCTTTCCTAACCCGTATGTGTTCAATTTTGTTTCTTTTTTCCATATTTATTTATTTATTTACTAATTTATTTAATTGTTTGGGATTCATTGGGGGTACAAAGAATTAGGTTACACTCATTGCATTTGTTAGGTAAAGTTCCTCTTATAATTGTGTCCTGCCCCCTCAAGAGGTGTGCCATACACTCTCACCCTCCATTTCCCTCCCCCCTCCTCTCTTCTTACTCCCTCATTTCCCTACCCCACCCCTTGTATTTGATGATCTATTGCCTTCATATTAGAATTGAATACACTGGATTCTTGCTTCTCCATTCTTGTGATGATTTACTAAGAAGAATGTGTTCCAGCTCAGTCCAGGTTAATATAAAAGATGTAAAGTCTCCATCTTTTTTTAATGGCTGAATAGTATTCCATGATATACATAAACTACAGCTTGTTAAGCCATTCATGGGTTGGTGGGCATTTAGGCCGTTTACATATTTTGGTGGTTGTAAATTGAGCTGTGATAAATGGTCTAGTGCAAATGTCCTTATGATAAAAGGATTTTTTTTTTCTTCTGGATAGATGCCTATTAATGGGATTTCAGGATCAAATGGGAGGTCTAACTTGAGTTCTTTGAGGATTCTCAATACTTCCTTTGAAAAAGGTTGTATTAGTTGCAGTCCCATGCAGAGGGTAAAAGTGTTCCCTTCTCTACACATCCACCCTAGCATCTGCAGCTTGGAGTCTTTGTGATGTGGGTCATTCTCACTGGGGTTAGGTAAGATTTCAGGGTAGTTTTGATTTGCATTTATCTGATGATTAGGGACAATGAGCATTTTTTCATGTTTGTTAACCAGACATCTGTCTTCTTTAGAGTAGTTCTATTCATGTCTCTTGCCCAGTGATCTATGGGATTGTTGGGTCTTTTTATGTTGGTTAATTTGAGTTCTGTGTAGATCCTAGTTATCAGGCTTTTGTCCAATTCATAATATGCAAATATCTTTTCCCATTCTGAAGGTTATCTATTTGCTTTGGTTATATTTCCTTAGCTATACAGAAGTTTTTCAGTTTAATTAAGTTCCATTTGTTTATTTTTGTTATTATTGCAATTGTCATGGAAGTCTTTTTCATAAAATCTTTTTCCAGGCTGATATCTTCATTTCTTTGAGGATTTTTATTGTTTCATGTTTAAAATTGAAATGTCCTCTTTTTGTATTGTTCCCTTGACCAGTATGAGTTGTCCATCTTTGTCTTGTATCTGAAAATAAGATTGCAACCCCTCCTTTCTCTAATTTCCTTTTGCTTGAAAAGCTGTTTTTTATCCCTTAACCCTGAGGCTGGGTTTGTTCTTCAAGGGTTGGTGCATTTCCTGGAGACAGTATATGTATGGTTTGTACTTTCTCTGCCTCTTCACTGTGGAATTTAAGCCATTAACATTTATGGAGAGAATTGAAAGTGTGGTGGAATTCTATTTATTTTATTTTGTAAAAGTCCATTGTATAGTTTTATCCTTTGTGCCATTGTGGTTTTGACCTTTAGTTTCTCTGTATTTACTTTACTGGTGGTCTATTGTGATGGTCAATGTTAAGAATAAGTCTAAGTATTTCTTGTAGAGCTGGTCTTGTCACAGATTTCCCCAGTGTTTGTATATCTGCAAAAGATTTGATTTCTCTATCAATTTTGAAGCTTAGTTTTGTAAAATACAGAATTCTGGGCTGAAAATTATTTTGTTTAAGAATGTTGAAAGTGTATGACCATTTTCCTGTGGCTTGGATAGTTTTAGTTGAAAAGTCTGTTGTCATCCTAATGGCTCTGCCTCTGTAGGTCATTTGGTGCTTGCTCCTGACTCCTTGCAGAATATTTTCTTTCATCTTGACTTTGGACAGGTTCATTACAATGTGTCTTGGAGAAGCTTTGGTTGAGTTGAGATGACCCAGGATTCAATATCCATCTGAAAGGAGGGTGTCAGGGTCTCTAGTGAAACTTGGGAAGTTTTCAAGTATCACAGTCTCCAGTATGGATTCTATTCTTTGGGACAATCTTATTCCCCTTCAGGGATCCCTATTATTCATATGTGCAAATGCTTCATGAAGTCTTGTAGTTTTCTGAGCAACTGTTCTGCTTGCTCTCTCTTCTTTTATGCCTCTTTAACTACCTGGGTTATCTCAAGAACTTTATCCTCTAGCTTCAAGGTTCTTTTTTCTCTGTAGTCTAATGTACTTTTGATACTACTGCATCTTTACATTTCTTGATTGTCTCCTTCATTTCCTTAAGCTCTGCCCTGTTCTTTCTACAGTCTACATATTGCTCATCCTTCTTTTTGTTCTGTCTTTCCATTTTCTTGTCCATTTGCTTTATTGTCTTTATCATCCATATTTTACTTTTTGTGTGTGTGTGTAGAGACAGAGTCTCACTTTATTACCGTCAGTAGAGTGCCATGGCATCACACAGCTCACAGCAACCTCCAACTCCTGGCCTTAGGTGATTCTCTTGCCTCAGTCTCCTGAATAGCTGGAACTATAGGTGCCCACCACAACGCCCAGCTATTTTTTTGTTTTGCATTTTGGTCGAGGCTGGGTTTGAACCCACCACCTTTGGTATATGGGGCCAGCACCCTACTCACTGAGCCATAGGTGCCGGCCTATCATCCATATTTTAAATTCTCTTTTTGTCAAAACCATTAATTTTTTATAGGTAGTGTCTTCTGTAGTAGTTGCCTCAAGGTCCTTCTGGGGAGTTTCTCTCTTGATTTTTCATGTTGCCCAAATTTTTCTGTTGGTTCTTCCTCATGTATGCTTTCTTGTTGTTCACTTCTATGTCCTCCTTTTTTCTTCTCATTTCCTCCTTTGCTTTAAATTACCCTTTCTCAGAGCTTAGGTATTGAAGAGGCCTCTTGGTATGAGGCCAAGGGAAGAGAAGAGTAAAGAATGAGTAGGGAGAAACAATAGGAAAAGAAAGAAAGAAGAAAAAAGAAGGAACAAGAAAAAGAAGAGAAAAAGAATAAAATGAAAGAAAAGAATTGACAAAGAGGAGAAAAGGAGGACTGGATCAGGGAATGAGAGTGGTAAGAGAAATGGTATTGACAGCATGGTGCTAAGGCCACACTTATAGCTCAAAGATTTTGAGGGACTGGGCTATCCCTGCAGCTCAAGGCTTTTGAGCCATTCCTAGTATCACTGCCTTACCAACCACCAAAGTAATAGTAAATTGACTCTATCCAATATTCAAATCTGGTTGCTGTGTATTTCCAGTCCACCCACTTTTCCAAGCTTTCCATTCAGCATGCAGCTTCCCCCTCAAACTGAAAACTGGGGTTAGGCTTCGTTCTCTCCCAGACCTCTGTTGGGGGGCGAAGGTGACTGGCTCCCAATCACTTGCCTACTGAGTCAGATCTACACTGCTCTGGATCACATGCTATCTCCTGTACTTCATCAGCTTGCTGTATTCCCTGAGCTATATACAACTCCAGGTAAGGTCCGCATGCCAGGTATGGCTGAGTTCTCTTTTTCTCCCTAGTCATACTAGCCAAATGATCCTTCTGGTCCACCTTCTTATGGTTCCATTTGTTATTTTGTTTCTTTAAGGAATAGAGCTGAGAGGCATCTACTCATGAAAAATATCTCTAGGGGAGTATCTGGACAGATTCAGAGCTGCTAGGAGTTGGCACAGGAAGGATGGTGTGGGGATAAGTTATGTTTTCCACAGCAGGAAAAAAAAAAGACTTCAGCAAGGTAGGAGCATCAGTATATGAAGGAAATTAATGATTGGAAAGGAAAGAGGACTACATGAATGTTCTTAGCAGCTTATTTATAATAAATAAAAAGTGTTTTAATAAAAAGTGATTAAAAAAAAGTGATTTATTTGTAATAGCCCCAAACTGTAAATAACACAGTTATCCTTTAACAGACAAAAGAGTAAACAAAATGGTACATCCCTGGATTACTTGCAACAATTAAAAGAGCAAAGTATTGATACAAGCAAGAATTATGGTGAATCTCAAGGGATTTATGCTAAGTGAAAAGATCCAAGATTATATACTATATTATTCCATTTATAAGGCATCAAAATAAAGAGATTATAGAAATAGAGAACAGATTATTAGTTGCCTAAGGTTAGGGATAGGAAGAGGGGAGATGGCAGGTAGATGTGTTTTAACAGGACAGCAGAAGGGATTCTTGTAGTGAGAGAGTATCTTGACTAGTGTGGTGACATGAACATACACATGTGGTGAAGTGTATAGGAGTAAGTGCACTCACACAAGCACACACAGGAAAAACTGAGAAGTCTGAATGACTTAGATGGATTATGTCAATGTCAGCATCCCAGTTGTGAAATTGTACTTTAGTTTTGCAAGACATTATCATAGGGGAAACTAGGCGAAGGGTTCGCAGGAATTATCTGTTTCTCTTTACCGCATATAAATCTAAAATTATTCCAATAAATATTCAACATAAGAAAAGGAGGAGCACTTTGTGCCAAGGGAGACCAAGAGTCAAAGAAATGTGGCCCACTCCCTGAGAGTGGCAACAAATACCCGGGAGGTTCTCTCGCCCTGTGAATGTCCTTATCTTGGGCACTTGGAAGCAGGAATGGTGGCAGAGGTGGCTCAGTCTGGCTCCCCTCTATATAAGTGGGTACTTTTATAGTAGGATTCAAAGTGGTGGGAGGGGAGTATAGTAGGAAGGTTGCCTGGGGGATTCTGGTCCATCATTCTTCATTGAAATCTACCAATTTAGAGGAAAAGATGTTTATGGAATTCTGCTTCCAACATCATTAGAGCCATATCCTGCATTAAATAGGTGAAGGGGGGGAGCCAAGATGGTGGTCTGTAGCCAGCTTTCTGCAGACGCTCCTGTCCAGAAGGAGAGTTAAAGGACAGAAATTTAGCGAGAAAACCAATGGTTTTCGAGCTGAGCCAAGAGACAAGGCCGAGGAACACACATCAACCCTACTGGAGCAACCTGCGACCCCAAGGATACAAATAAAAGGTACAGAACACATCACCAAGCAGACGGGAGTCCCCTCCCTCAAGAGAACAGCTCGCAGTATACGCCATACCGCCATACAAACAAGCGAGCAGAGTTCAGATGTCCTCCCACTCTACCCCACGGGAGAGACCCTCTAAAAACCCTCAATCAGGGAGAGGGCTGGAACTGAGTGAATCGCCCCAGCCCCCATCAAGTACCCAGGTTGTCAGGCCTCACCTCCCCCCCTGCCAACACTGACATAACTGGTGGACTGGCTGAGGAGCCACAGAGCCCTGTGTGACGTAGGCAGGTGTAAACCTCTAGAGCATCTGCTCTTTGGAGGGAACTGGACCACAGCCCTGCAGGGTTACCAGAGACTGGGCGCGACAGAGGGGCAAGGCGGGGAAAGAGGCATCAACATTCGAAGGCTAATTTACTGGCTTGGGGGGGCCCTCCTGAGCCCACAGAACACTGCAGTGAGTTATACTAAAGCTGCCAGCAGACTTCTGCTATCTAGTCGCCAGAGACTTTTCAACTCTTTGATTGGAGGTGGATACTGGCTGGGACAATTGATTGGTACCTCTTTAACTGGGCCAATCAACCGAGGACTTTCCAACGTTGTACACTGGGTGTATGGTAGTGGGAAGGTTTGATTTTCCTTTCCAAGTGTTGTGGAATTGTTGTGGGAGAATACTTGCAGAGGGGCTGCTTTGCTTAACCTGGCCCTCAGGGGATATAAGCTGAGACAAAGGGCTGGCACTCACAGACAGAGTAAAACCCATTTGCAGCCCCAGTCTGATCAGGGAAAATAGCCTTGACAGAAATAAATTCTGTGAACTTGTTCTGTTCCAGCAGCAACATCAATCAGGGACAGGGCTGGAACTGAGTGAATCGCCCCA
>CAUYON010097590.1:0-29236 GCA_963573935.1 Arctocebus calabarensis | reverse complement strand
CAAGGAACCCATACACCTATCTATACCCTGAGACTAAAGGCCTAAAGGAGGAGATGGGGAAAGACTGGGAGAGAAACGGAGAGAGCTTCTCTCTCCCCACTAGAATTTTCTCCCTCTACCAGGTGCCTTAATGTTTTCTGTATTTTTTTCTGTGAATAAATTCTGTCTTACAAAAAAAAAAAAAAAAAGAGTAAAAATGGCTTGGCGCCTGTGGCTCAATGGGCTAAGGCGCTAGCCACGTACACCTGAGCTGGCGGGTTCAAATCCAGCCTGGGCACACCAAACAATGACGGCTGCAACCAAAAAATGGCCGGGTGTTCTGGCGCTTGCCTATAGTCCCAGCTGCTTGGGAGGCGGAGGCAGGAGACTCGCTTGAGCCCAGGAATTGGAGGTTGCTGTGAGCTGTGATGCCACAGCACTCTCTCCAGGGTGACAGCTTGAGGCTCTGTCTAAAAAAAAAAAAAAAAAGAAAAAAAAGAGTAAAAAAAAGAATATATTTACTGTGCTTTGAACTTCTTTCAAAAATAATTTAATTAATTATCTTTAAAATTTTTTATGGCACACCTAAGATTTTCTCAACCCCACACTGGTTGAAAATCACTCTTCTATAAGTCAATGTATCAGAAAGTTCCTTATTGATCATTCATAATGAAAAAATTCAGATTACACCTGCCAGCACAAATCCAAGTACCTAATCATTTCCAGACTTATGTATCAGTCACTACAATCTAACTTTGCCCATTCTCAAACAATTTAGATATGGTGAAGGGTATTACTTTGCTTTTATATTCAAGTTTCAAGAATTTATTTATAAGCTCAGCGCCTGTAGCACAGTGGTTACAGCGCCAGCCTCATATACCAAGGCTGGCGCATTCGAACCCGGCTGGGCCAGCCAAAACAATGACAATTTGCAACAACAACAACAAAAAAAATAGCCGGGTGTTGTGGCAGACTCCTGTAGTCCCAGCTACTTGGGTGGCTGAAGGGAAGAGAAACGCTTAAGCCCAGGAGTTTGAGGTTGCTGTGAGCTGTGATGCCATAGCACTCTACCGAGGGTGATATAGTGAGACTCTGTCTCAAAAAATATATATATACACTATTCACATAATATTTTATTATACAATTTATCTTTATACATATATAGAATTGGTATAAATCCATAACCCTGAGAAATAATTCAAAGTTCATTCTTTCCTAAAAAATGGTTAATGATGTCTTCCTTAAAAACAATGGATAGGAAGCCATTATAGAATGGCTAGAAGAATTATAAATAATTCTCTTTTTTGTTTGTTTGTTTGAGACTGAGTCTTATTTTGTCACCCTCGGTAGAGTGATTATCTGGCCTCAGCCTCCCAAGTGCCTGGAACTACAGGTGCCTGCCACAATGCCCATCTATTTTTTTAGAGACAAGGTCTCACTCTGTCCCAGGCTGGTCTCGAACCTGTGAGCTCAGGCTCCCAAAGTGCTAAGATTACAGGTGTAATTAAGCTACCACACCCAGCCTACAGATTTTTGGCTGGTTTTAGTATATAAATAAATAGCATCCAAAAGCTTTCACATTCAGATGGACAGTTTTGTTAGGTTTCTGTGTAATTTAGGCTATTTCATTATCTAATCTAGAGATGTGAAATTCTAAAACTATGGAATGATAAATTTGGAAAGAAGGTTTATATACAAACGATTACTTAAAATCACTATGAACTAAATGAAATGTCACTTGATATATCTATGTTTTCAAAATATATTTTGTATGTGATTGTATATAAGCCTAATAAAATGGATTGTTCCATTGTGCTACTTACTATATTTTGTCTAGATTTACTCAAAAGGTCAGAACGTTGCCAAGCAGGCACCCCCATCCAGAGGCCATGTCTTGATTTGGAATCTGGAAATCAAGGCTCTGAAAAGAGGTCCTCTTAGTTTTGCTGTGAGGGAAAACCATCACTCTATAAAAAGGAATCAAAGCTTAACAAGAGATTTTATATTTTGAACTGAAAAAGGAAAAGCACATAAATAAGAAAATAGGCAACAAGGTCAGTGGCTGAAATAATCCAGAAAAGAAAAATCAAACAGAAATTCAAATCTGATGTTTTAAAATCCTACTTTTGAATTGAGAATGTTCCAAATTCAAGGAATTTTATTTTAAAGAGATGGAGTCTTCTTATTGCCCCAGGATGGTCTCAAACTGCAGGCCTCAAATAATCTTTCTGCCTCAGCCTCTCAAGTAATTGGGACAACACATGTAAACCATTGTGCCTGACCAATTCAGGGATTTCTTTACCCTTCATTCTTACTTTTAAAGGAGGAGTTCTGGTTCAAACTCTGAGTATTCCCAAAACCACTAGAGTTTCTACAGGCAATGGAAGAAAATTCTACAAAATGGTTTTCAGAGAGTCCTTGCTGCCCTTTTCAAACCTTTAAACACATAAGTAAATCCTGCATCAGTGTTCATGTTTCCACAAAAAAAAAAAAAAAAAAAAAATCCTCCTTTTTTAATCTAGGGAAGCACACAAGTAGGGACAAGACAATAATAAACAACACTGGGTTGTGTGAAAGGATTATTGAATGTAAATCCAAAGGAGGGCTGAATGCACAGCTGGATGCTTCATTGTGGCCACACAGGCACAAGTATGGCAAATTGCTGAAATTTGCTGAGGTATCATATTATGTTCCACAAGATTGTGTTTGCAAGAACTTCTCAACTATCCAACAAAATCCCTGGAATCTAAGACTTGCCCAAAGATAGTCCCTGGGAATGGGAAGCTATATGATGAGCTAAGTAAAATCTGACCACAGCTCTCACTAGCTTGACATCTTGATTTTTCCACTGGATAAATTACAAGCTCTGGGTAGAATAGGGGATGTAGTGGGTTGATACTATGACAGACTATTATGCTTTACTGTGCAAACCGTCTCCCACAACTGGGGCAGATACACTTTCAGAAATATGAGTTGATGGGGGAAGGGAAAAAGGTGAGGGGAGTAGAAAATGCAATGGCAAAACTGAAAACCCATACTGTCCATTTGTGGACATCTTATTTTCCCTAACTTCTCAAAGTACAAAAGTCTTTGCTTTTAAACTTAAATTGTAAAAACTATTACAGATGTACTCATTCTCCTCCTCTCCCTCCCAAAAAGTAACAGACAACTGTGACTTGTTAGACTCATTTTCTGAATTCCGCTCCTTCAGGTCTTGAGCACTGTTGGCACTAAACTGAGATCACGTTAATCACCACTGGACTCAGAGTTCTGTAGAACCTTCATATCCACATACAAGTGTTGCTAGGAGTTTCTCAGAGCCCCTTCTAGCTCGAGAAGATGGGGGAAGAGACCAGTCCAGGAATTCTGAACTCCCTGCCCCACTCTGGCGTACTTATTTATGTATTGGGCTTTTTCATAAATTTCTGTGAGCAAAGGGCTAAAATGATTTTTTTTTTTTTGAGACCGTCTCACTATGTCACCCTCAGTACAGTACCGTAGCGTCACAGCTCACAGCAACCTCCACCTCTTGGACTTAAGTGATCCTCTTGCCCCAGTCTCCCAAGTATCTGGGACTACAGGCGCCTGCCACAACGCCCGGCTATTTTTTGGTTGTAGTTGTCATTGTTGTTTGGCAGGCCTGAGCTGGGTTCGAACCCGCCAGCCTCGGTGTATGTGGCTGGCACCCTAGCCGCTTGAGCTACAAGAGTATATTGAGTATGAGAACTATTTTCAAGAGTTTGTAAACCGCTGAGGTGACTGAACGAAGTGCCGACAACTTGGTTGGAAAGGAGGGCTTGTCACTCACTGTAGCAGGAGAAACTCCTCTTGACAATAATCTCAGCACTACCTACCTCACAAGGTCCCCAAGACGCCCCGCACCACCACGAGTCGCGCGACACAGGTCCCAGCTTCTCCAGCCTCCCCGAGGCCCGCCCTCCGGGCCGGAAGTCCCGCCTGCGCAACCCTCCCCCACAACCCCCAACGCTCCAGGGAAGTGGACGCCCACAGGCCACAGCAGCAACTTCCCAGGCCAGGACATGGACTACGCTGCCTTAGGCGCCAGTTCTACTGGCCAAGCTATGTATCCATCTCGCCTAGAGTCTGATCCCACCGGCCAAGGGTCTCAGCCTGCAGGCCTAGATTTCAACTCAGCTAGCCAAGATTATTTCTCCACTGGCCAAGAATTCGACTTTCCCTACCAAGAATTGGACCTGGACTCTCTTAACGAAGATTTTTATTCCCAATACATGCCAAATGCCATGACAGACAACTCTGTGGACACATATGAGTCCCACCTAACTTCTGAACCAGGGAATATTACAGAAGCTGATCAAAGGGAGCTCAAATCTGAGCTCGCTAAATTGGAGGCGGAAATCATAACTCTACGCCAAGCGCTGGTAGCCAAAGAGAGACGCTGTGGGGAGCTCAAGAGGAAGTTGGGCCTCACCGCCTTGGGGGGTCTGAGACAGAATCTGTCCAAGAGCTGGCATGATGTTCAGGTCTCTAACACCTATGTAAAACAGAAGACGTCAGCTGCCCTGTCTACCATGGGCTCTGCCATCTGCAGAAAGTTTGGAGACATGAAGAAGTCAGCCACATTCAGATCTTTTGAAGGTCTGATGGGTACGATCAAGTCCAGAGTCACAGGAGGCAGAGAGCTTGGCAGTGATTGTCTTCCTTCTTCAACAAGAAGTGGGGATGATCCACTCACCATGTTGGGAAGTGGGGATGACCTGCTCCAGGTTCCAGGAAGTGAAAATGATGATCCGCAACCAGTTTCAGAGAGTGGGGATGACATGCTTCCATTTCTGCAGCCAAAATGAACTTCTTGGTAATCTTATCTGGCTGTCAAACCAGTGCAAGAACCCTCTTCCCTCATTACATTTGCAGTTCTGCCCAACAAAAACAAGCAACGAAACCACAATGGTAAAAATTTAGTAAATGGACAGAGTCCAGTTTTGAGAAAAGTAATGACCGTTTGTATATAGATACTTGCTGTTGAATGAGATAGAGAACCCAAAGTTTTGTACCTGTTTATTTTACACTAAAAATAAAATTTTTCTTTACTGTACTTTGAGTTGAGTTTAATATTTTACATTAAATTTTGTAGATGAAACATTTTGCTATGCTAACTTTCCTGGGATTGCATTTAATGGACAGGACAATGGCTCCAGTGGGTTCTTAGACCGAAACCCAAACTTGCTTTTGGAAAACTAGTTTGTTAGAAGACCAAACTAGATTTCTGTTTAGAACTTAGAAAAGTTATGAAATCATCGATAGTTTTATTCCTTTCTCATTTTTTCCTTCCCTAAGTCTCAGATGAACTAAGTACCATCAAAGCTCCATTTGGCCTACAACTTGTATTTTTTAAAAGATGATAAAAAACTATTCATTTTCTCTGAGACTTCCAGAAAAGGGGGAAAAAATAGTAGTAGTGGACTGGTTGTTACACTAATATGTTTTGTGAAACTTGATTTTTTTGTTTGTTTTCAAAGTTCCCAATTAAGCACAGCAACTTAGCTTTAATTTAGGAAATTGTTACTACTTTGGATTCAACCTGAAATTGCACCTTTATTTTACCTTGTACTTTGTTTATAATCTCTTTATATATCAAAATTAAGGATGTAAAATTTACCCCTTGTGGTAGCATGCCACCTAAAAGGAAGAAAATTACTTCCATGTTTGACAGCAATTACTACTTAGTTACTAACTCCAGAAGCTAAAGAAAAATGGTATAGCCAAATCCAAGAAAGATAACCCCCTGTCCCAAGCAACTTTTAAAAGACTGCCCATCTCCCATGATGCTGGCTGTTAATGCATTTGGATGGACCTAACTAACTGATTGTACATCTCTGCTCTGTTTGACTCCAAGTCTTTCCTTATTTCTAGCTAACCATAACTGAGACGGGAACAGAATCCAACCCTCTGGAGATGTCAAGACTGTAGGAACCAGGTTTAGGTTGGTTTGAACTTTCTGATATCTGATTTTCATGGGAGCTGTGGTTTGGGGGAGGGAGGTTGCTTTTGGTTTTGATTTTTTTTCCTTTCCCATTTGCAAAAATGCCAAGATTCCTATAGTCACACTGCCTGAGGTAGAAGTTTGTGTCTTATTGGCAATAGACAGACTAGGACATTTATTTGCTAGGGTATGTTTCAATAACCTCTCACTGCCTAAAGGTATCCCTCCGACCTAAGTAGGTGATCCTATTTTTTGATTCTTTAATTCTCTCTCTACATTCCTTTAGTTTTCCTACAAGGAAAACCAAATACCACTATAAATGCAAAAGTAACTTGTCAAACTGTAAAGTCACTGGTATATAGCAGCCCTCCATAGATTTCCAAAGACAATATTTTGCTGGGATTAGAACAAGATATTTTAACTATTTTACACATTTGTTTTTTAATTGGTTATGTTTATCAACCAAAATGGCTTTATATGCTGACAAACAACAGGGGAATCTGCAGCATATAAATGAAAGCTGCCAACAGGCAAAGGCTTTAACCTTATAGTTCAGAAAGGCTTATATTAGGGACAGTCTCTGACACCATGGGACAAACCCACAATATGTTCTATTTTATTTAATAATTCATAGAAATGCATTAACAGTTTTCTCAATAAATTCTCACTTCAATAAAAGCAATAAAGCACATGTCTATTTTTGCTGATCATTGTATTTCCATGCCTGACTGGGGGCAGATGTTCAATAAATACTTGTTAAATCAGGTAGCGCCCATGGCTTACAGGAGTAGGGCACCAGTCCCATATATGGAGGTGGCGGGTTCAAACCTGACCTTGGCCAAAAACTGCAAAAATAAAAGAAAAACCTGTTAAATCAATGAAGGAATTAATATCACATACTTCAGACACCAATCTCTTAGATCTAAGAGATTATCAATAACATAAATTAGTTGATAATTTCCTCTTGCTTTTAAACAAAAATATTTTGTTTATTCAAAGCATTTTGAGGCTCGGCACCTGTGGGTCAGTGGGCTAAGGTGCCAGCCATGTACACCTGAGCTGGCGGGTTCGAATCCAGCTCGGGCCCGCCAAACAACAATGACAGCTGCAACCAAAAAATGGCCAGGCGTTGTGGCGGGCACCTGCAGTCCCAGCTACTTGGGAGGCAGAGGCAAGAGACTCGCTTGAGCCCAGGAATTGGAGGTTGCTATGAGCTGTGATGCCACAGCACTCTATCCAGGGTGACAGCTTGAGGCTCTGTCCGGAAAAAAAAGGCATTTTGAATATTCAAAGCCAATTTTGGAGATCTTACTATTGTTCAGAACTATAGCAGGCCCTGAAGGCACAGAAGTTAATTAGACATGGTACATACTCCATAGGAAAAGTTAGATTTTCAAATAATTAGAATTCATTGCAATAGGTGCTAAAATAGAGTTGTGTGCCAGAGACAAAACAGGTTTCAAGGAAAGAGTGTTCAACTATGCTTTGGTAGATCAGTAAAGATTTCAGAGGAGCAGCAGAAAGTCTTAGAGGACTAGAAGTTTGCCAGACAGATAAGAGGAGAACATTCCAAACAATACCCAGAGAAAGTGAGTCATGAAGGAATGTATAAGAATAGTGCATTCCAAGAAATACCTGGAAGTCACTGTGGCTAAAGAGGAAAAGGAAGTGATAACAGATGAGTATGGAAATATAAGCAGGGGAAAAAATCATAGTCTTATATGCTACCTCAGACATTAGTAGTTAATCCTGTAAGAAATAGGGAGACATTGAAACACGTAAGTAAAAATGTCTCTATCAAATTTGTGTTTTAGGGGCGGCACCTGTGGCTCAAAGGAGTACGGGGCCAGCCCTATATGCCAGAGGTGGCGGGCTCAAACCCAGCCCCAGCCAAAAACTACAAAAAAAAAAATTTTATGTTTTAGATAGATTATGCTGGTCACTAGAGAAATACAAGAGAAATACAAAAAAATAAAATACATTTGTATTTTTATTTTTTTAGACAGTCTCACTCTGTTACCCTGGGTAGAATGTTCAAAAGTCACTCATGAACACTAAATAAATTGCCTCTGCGAATGTGTAAACTCTGGCTCAAAGAGTTCCTTCAGATTTTCATTTCTTCCTGCTTCCAACTCTTCCTATGCACTGGGTCTCCTCATTCTCTATCTGCCTTCATAATTTGATCACTTCTGCCCATCTGGTCCTATTTGGATCTTGTAGCCTAGCTTCAGACTATTTAACTCAGCCATTCAGGATGCAATTTTTGATAGTTCCTGGAATATGTATACACCCAAAGATGCCCATCTCTAGGATTGGCTCAACAACTAGATCCCTCTCTCTTACTATATACAAAAATCAACTTTAAATGGACTAAAAACTTAATGCTATTTACCATTTAAAAAGAGCAAAATTCTGTATTTCACAGCAATATGGAGGACATTATACTAAGCAAAATAAGCTAGGCACAGAAAGAAAAATACTGTTTATTCTCACTCATAGACAGAAACTAAAAACAGGCTCAGCACCTGTGGCTCAACAGGCTAAGGCACCAGCCACGTACACCTGAGCTGGCGGAGTCGAATCCAGCTCGGGCCCGCCAAACAACAATAACGGCTGCAACCAAAAAATGGCCGGGCGTTGTGGCGGGTGCCTGTAGTCCCAGCTACTTGGGAGGCAGAGGCAAGAGACTCGCTTGAGCCTAGGAATAGGAGGTTGCTGTGAGCTATGATGTCACAGCACTCTACCCAGGGTGACAGCTTGAGGCTCTATCTCAAAAAAAAAAGAAAGAAAGTAAAAAACAGGTGATGTCATAGAAGTAAAGAATAAAATATTGATTATTAGAGGTGAGAAAGAGTAGGAGGAAGGAAGAGGGTAGCCAAAAGTTTGTTAGCAGATACAGTGGTACAGCTAGATAGGAGAAATAATTTCTAGTGTTCTATAGCATTATACATATAATGACTACAATTAACTACAATTTATTGTGTATTTTCACATAACTGTAAGAGCAGATTTCGAATGTTCCCAACACAAAGAAATGATAAATGTTTGCAGTGGTGGACATGCTAATTATCTTGGCTTGATCATTACACAGTATATACATGTATTGAAAGATCACACTGTACCCTATAAATATATACAAGTATTTATATATTAAAATTAAAATTAAAAATAGTAATAAAAGCAAAAAATACATGATCCAGCTATATGCTTTCTGTAAAGGAGTCACATTAAATCCAAAGACATAAAAAGATTGCAAGTGAAAGGATAGAAAAAGATATACAGACAAATAACAACCAAAAGAGAAGAATAATACTAATATCAGACAAAATAGACTTTAAATCAAAATAGGTTATAAGAGACAAAGAAGGACATTATATATTAGTAAAAGGTTCAATACAACAAGAAGATATATAGTTACCTACCTAAAGACAGGCTATCAAAATATATGAAGCAAAAACTGACAAAATTAAAGGAGAAATAGATAATTTCACAATAAGTTGGATACTTCATTACCCCCACTCTCAATAATAGATGAATAACCAGACAGAAGCAAGGAAATAGAAGATTTAAACAAGAAAATAAATCAACTATATCTAATAGAAATATATAGAACACTCTACCCAACAATAGCATACACATTCTTCTCAAATGTATATGGGACATTTTCCAGGATAGATCATATATAAGCCACGAATTGATTCTCAATAGATTTTTTTGTGTGTGTGTGGAGACAGAGTCTCATTTTATCGCCCTCAGTAGAGTGCTGTGAAGTCACAGCTCACAGCAACCTCCAGCTCTTGGGCTTAAGCGATTCTCTTACCTCAGCCTCCCAAGTAGCTGGGACTACAGGAGCCCACCACAGCGCCCGGCTAATTTTTGATGCAGTTCGGCCAGGGCCAGATTTGAACCCGCAGCCCTCAGTATATGGGGCCTGCGCCCTATTCGCTGAGCCATAGGCGCCACCCGATTCTCAATAGATTTTATTTTTTATTTTTTTGGCTGGGGCTGGGTTTGAACCCACCACCTCCGGCATATGGGGCCGGCACCCTACTCCTTTGAGCCACAGGCACTGCCTGATTCTCAATAGATTTTAAGAGATAGATAACATACAAATTATCTCCTCTGATTACAACAAAATAAAGTTAGAAACCAACAACAGCAATAAAACTGAAGAATTCTTAAGTCTGTGGAAATTAAACAACATACTCTTAAACAATCAATGACCCCCCTCTGGGAGGCTGAGGCAGGCAGATTGCCTGAGCTGAGGATTTGGAGACCGGCCTGAGGAAGAGAAAAACTAGCCAGGCATGGCATCATGCTGTGTACCTGTAGTCCCAGCTACTTGGGAGGCTGAAGCAAGAGAATTGCTTGAGCCCAAGAGTGTGTAGTAGCTATGACACCATGGCTACTACGCAACAGAATGAGACTTCGTCTAAAAGAAATAAAAATAAAAAATAACAACCAAAAAAAATCAATGAGCCATAAAAGAAAATACTTAGAGGCACATGAAAACCAAATTACAATATGCTGAAACTTACAGGATCCAACAAAAGAAAGCAGGGTTTAGTAGGAAAAGTATACCTATTATGTGCTTACTATAAAAAACAAGAATGATATCAAATCCACAATCTAACTTTACAACTTAGGAACACTCCTATCAAATGTTTTTCATGCCTTAATTCATTTAATCCTCACTGTAGTTTTTCAAGGCAGGTTTGGATTTTGGTATTTGTTTGTTTGTTTTTTTTGAGGGGGTTCTGAGGTTCAGGACATGCTACCTCAAAATGTGGCACCTTAGCACGTTGCATATTTTAGGCTAAAGAAATCTGAGAAAACAACAGAAGCAGGGAGGTCTTTCTCACCTTTCCCCCACCACTTTGCTCTTCTTTCTTGAAGCAAGTCATGAAACCCAGGAGGGATTTTCTGATCTTCATCTGCAGCAAGTCATCAGACTCTCATGGGAGAATTGCCTTTTCTGTACCTGGAAGACATAGAGATATAGAGAAGAATCTGAATACACAGGCCTTGCTAAGTTTCCCCCAGTTTACTACCATTAAATCATATCCTTTGTTGGTCTATCTTATTTCTTTACAGCTATCCACTATTCATCAAGCCTACTATTAAAAACTCAAACCCAGGTTAACTGTTTCTTCATTTTTATTTCTTTATGAAGACTCTAAGTCAGATAAAACATATCAAATGAATTTGAGACACAGTGCCTCACTCATGCAATTCCCTTCTCACCAAGATGGGAGGATTGCTTGAGTCCAGGAGTTCAAGACCAGCCTATGAGACCCTGTCTTCCAAAAAAGTTTTAAAAATTAGCCAGGTGTGGTAGTGGTACATATCTGTAGTCCTAGTTGCTTAGGAGGCTAGGGCAAGAGGATTGCCTGAGCCCAAGGGTCGAAGGCTAAAGTGAGCTATGATTGTGCAATTGCACTCCAGCCTGAGCAGCAGAGTGAGACTCTGTCTCTAAAAAAAATTTTTAAATAAAGAAAAAATAGGTTTGGTTCCCATAGCACAGTGGTTATAGCACCAGCCACATACACTAAGGGTGGCAGATTCGAACCCAGCCCAGGCCAGTTAAACAACTGCAACAAAAACACAGCTGGGTGTTGTGGCAGAGGCCTGTAGTCCCAGCTACTTGGGAGGCTGAGGCAACATAGTGAGACTCTGTCTCAAAAATAAATAAAGAAAGAAAAGAAAAGAAAGAAAAAATAAATGAGTTTGCTTTTTTTTTAAAGACAGAGTCTCACTTTGTCCTCCACAGTAAAATGCCTTGGCATCATAGCTCACAGAAAGCTCAAACTCTTGGGCTTAAGCAATCCTCTTGCCTGAGACGCTCATGTAGCCAGGACTACAGGTGCCCACCACAATGCCTACCTACTTGCCTTTTAAAGACAAGGTCTTGCTCTTGCCCAGGCTGGTCTCAAACTTCTGAACTCAAGCACTTTACCCTCCTTAGCCTCCCAGAGTGCTAGGATTATAGGCATGAGGATTATACACCATGCCTGGCTGTATGCTTTTTAAAATCTGTCTTTTATTATAGGGACCTCAACCATGACCCTAAAATGAGTAGAAGGAAAGATATTTTTCCTTCCCTAAAAGGTGAAATAACTTTCCCCCAAATATACTGCTAATAAATGGCAGCTTGGGTCTGAATCTAGTATCCCCACCTGTATCTATTATGCAGTATATTTATATCACGTGACTCTCCAATCAACTTAATAACCTGGCCTTGTCTCAAAGGCAATGGATTCCCTATATTTTTGTACATGATTAAAATAAATGTTCTTCCCTCAGATATCCACATGGCTAATTCCCTCACCTCCCTGTGGAATAAAGTATGTCCCTCCCAAAATGTATATGTTAAAGCCATAATTCCCATCATTCAATACAGTGTCTAGCACATAGTAATCAATAAATAAATGACAGAAGGGAAGAAAGTCCAGGGCTGACTGAGTCCCCTTTATCTCATCAAACTCAATAGAACAGGAAAAAGACAGGGCTGAAACCAAAAAGAGAAACATGGTTTGTGCTTACAAATGGGGTTAGCATGATGAAAAATTAGCAACTTCAATAGAAGATCAGAGTAGCTAGATTCAGAAAGGCAAACTCTTATAGTTATTGGCTTAGGCAAAGAATTTATGAAGAAGATCCCGTTGGCAATCACAGCAACAACAAAAATAAACAAGAGGGAGCTGATTGAATAAAAGTTTCTGCACAGCCAAGCACACAATAAATAGATAATGTAGAATGGGAAAAAATATTTGCATGTTACAAATCCAATAAAGGGCTGATAACTAGAATCTACAAAGAACTCAAGCAAATTAACAAGAAAAAAATCAAATAACCCCATTAAAAAGAATACAAAAGACATGAACAGAAACTTTTAAAATGAAGATAGTCTAGTCTAATGGCTAACCAACATGAAAAAATGCTTAACCTCTCTAATCATCAGAAAAATGCAAATCAAAACCACAAAGAGAAATCACCTAACTCCACTGAAAATTGCTCTTGTCAAAAAGTCCCAAAGCTGGCAGTGCCCATAGCTCAGTTGGAAGGGCATCAGCCACATACACAGATGGTGACAGGTTCTAACCCGGCTCAGACCAGCTAAAACAACAATGACAACTGCAACAACAACCAAAAAAAAGTAGCCGAGTGTTGTGGCAGGCACCTGTAGTCGCAGCTACTTGGGAGGCTGAGCCGAGAGAATCACTTAAGCCCAAGCGTTTGAGGTTGCTGTGAGCTATGACACCACATCACTCTACCAAGGGTGACAGCTTGAGACTCTGTCTTAAAAAATAAAATAAAATAAATTCCCAAAGCAACAGACTCTGGCATGAGTGTGGAGAGAATGGAATGCTTATTTATTGTTGATGGGACTACAAACTAGTATAACCTCTATGGAAAGTAGAGTATGGAAGTATCTCAAAGAACTAAAAGTAGATGTACCTTTTGATCCAACAATACCATTACTATCCACTTACCCAAAGGAAAAAAAGACATTTTATCAGAAAGACATTTGCACTTGAGTGTTTATTCCTGCACAATTCACAATTGCAAAGATGTGCAAACAACCCAAGTGCCCATCAATACATGGATTAATAAAATGTTTATTAATGGTATATGTATACCACAGAATACTACTCAGCCATAAAAAATGGCGGCCTAATATCATTTGTAACAACCTGGATGGAGCCGGAGACCATTCTTCAAGAATTGGTATCGCAAGAATGGAAAAACAAACACCATATGTACTTTCTACTAATTTGGAACTAGTCGATTAACATTTGTGTGCACATATGGAAGTGGAACAAAACTCAGTGGAAATCAAAAGGGATTGGGGGGAAGGCAAGATAGGGTAAATTCACACCTCATAGGTGCAATGCACATATACTGGGTGAAGGGCACACTTGTAACATTGACTCAAAATGTACAAATGTAAATTATGTGACCAAAATGTATGTACCCCTGTAATACTCTGAAACAAAAACTAAATTAAAAAAAAAAAAAAAGAAAAGAAAAGGAGTAGGGTGCCAGCCCCATATGAGAGAGGTGGCGGGTTCAAACCTAGCCCTGGCCAAAAACTGCAAAAAAAAAAGGTAAAATGGATCCTAGGAGGCATCTGAAATTACTATAAACTAAAGAGCATGAAGGCAGCCAAGGACTAATTCTGCCATATACTTGGAAGTTAAGCTGCCGGGCTTTTACTCCTGCTTGTGTCTCCTGCTTAAGTGTTGCCTTCAAAATGCTGTCAAGTCTCCTCACTCCTGTTCTGACACTTTTTTGACCTTCGCCCGGGCAGGATTGGTGGTGGTCTAGGAAATGATACGCAAAAATCCACTCTACTCCTTCAAAAGCTTCCTTCCCTCCCAGACATTAAAGATTCTAGAAAAGAAAATTCTTAGCATGCTCCTCCCTCTACCCCAGGCTCTGCTAGAAATCTTTTGCTTTGGCCAAGCTTCCTCCGCTGTCTCTTTTATCTGCTGCTTGAATGTTACTTCTGTCCCTGGTCTCTTTTGGTGGAATCTTAGATGAAGTTTTACTTCTGATGCTCCCCCTTGAATTTAACTTAAGTGGTTTATTCAAAAATCTCTGAGCAGCCTAACCCAGCATCAGAGGTCCCTGCCCCTGCAGGAAGGTATGTAGGCAAAGGAATAGAGAGGAAGTCTGTAACACACCGCTTCCCCAATTACCTCGCCTACTAGGCAGCTTGTCCTGGACACTAGGGGTCCTAGCCCATGTGGTCATTTTACCCTTTTTGTACTGCAGCTCTCCCCCAAACCACCATCAACCGTTAACTCTCGAAAAAAAAGTTTATGAAAGCTCAAATTTCCCCTGCAATGTGGCTAAATATTGTCCCACTTCCTTAAGTAGGAAAACATGGGTTTTGACTTCAACCTGTAGAAACTACTTGCAATACTGAGGAAAAGATTGGGGATTTTTTTTTTTTTTTAAACTTCACAGAGCAGGGGACAAAGTTCTGTATTTACTTCGAGGCCAGGCAAGTAGAGGGAACTCCTTATTCTAACCCAAAATGAGAAGAGAAAAACACTCCTCCCAAGAAAGAGGTTGTGGCAGTGAAAGGAGAAGCTAGAGTGTCAGTCTGGGGCGTTAGCACATGACAAGAAAGGAAGAGTGAGCCAGGAGCTGCCATAATAACTGAGGGAGGAAGTCTCAGTTTCTCACAAGGATTCAGCCCCTAGCCCCCAAACTCTGAAAGCCTCCAGCTCCACACCTCATTTCCTTCCTCTCAATCATCTCTAGGGGAGATATCCTGCCCGAGGCCATAGAGGCTTATAGGAGGGGGAAGGCAGAGGAGGGAAGAGTCCCCATTCCTAACATCCTTAGCTGGACTCATGAGCTCTTCCGCCTGTAAAAATACTGTTTATTGGGTGGCCAGAGCCTATAGTTTTGCGATAATCTACTTTAAGTATAATAGGTTAATCATAGCAAACCACCATCTACAATATAGTTACATGGAGACGGTATTCTGAGTTCCACATAACTTACTTGTACAAATGAACCACTGGAATTCTGACACGGAGACAGCTTGTGCAACTCTCATACAAGAAAGTAAGATATATTGATGTCTTTGAGGACTATCAGGTTCATAGAACAAGGAACAATTGTGTGTCCTTTTTGCTTGAGAGCTTTTTCATATTGCCTTTTGATCATTCTGGAGATCAAGAAATATGTTCCCTTCCTTCTAGAAAAGTCTTTAAAGGAATCTGAGGCCTCTAGCTGGCACATTCATTGATTCCTAGAGAGTCAAAGCAAAGATTTTGTGTCAGTTGCTTAGAAATTGAAGGGAACAAGTAAAAGTCAGAAGGAAGTTTAATTTTAGCTTCTTTGGGCTTTTTGATCATGAAAACTTCTACGGCATCTCTGATAAAAGTACACTTCTGTACTAAAGTTCAGAGAGTTCAGTTCATCTAAACTCAGATTATTAAACTTCATTTTCACTGCTTTAGCATAATTGTGTGTGCACATGAGAGACAGAGAGGAAATGACTCATACAGTCTTCTCAGTGAAGCTGAAAGTCTAGTGAACTCCAACAAGATGCCCTTACCATGTAAGTCCTATCTCATTATCTGAAAGTTAGCCACCAAATCATATTTATCCTTTTGGGAGGGGGCCCTTATCAAAACAATGCAATCAACTTCTAGTACATGGAGATATTTCCACACTGAAAGGTTTTCTGGAAAAAAAAAAAAAAACACCGAGATTTGAAAATAGCTGGAGATAAAATAAAGCCAGTGTGGTGGCTCATGGCTCTAATCCTAGCACTTTGGGAGGCTGAGGTGGGTAGATTGCTTGAGCTCAAGAGTTTGAGACCAGCCTGAGCAAGAGTGAGACCCTGTCTCTACTAAAAATAAAAAGAACTACCCGGGTGCTCTTACAGGTGCCTATAGGCCCAGCTACTTAGGAGGTTGAGGCCAGAGGATCTCTGGAGCCCAAGAGTTTGAGGTTGCTGTGAGCTATGATGCCAGGGTGACAGAGTGAGACTCTGTCTCAAAAAAAAAAAAAAAAAGAAAGAAAGAAAAAGAAAATAGCTAGAGATGAAATAGACTTTTTCATCCGATGCTTTGATAATGAATTTTGTTGTTTTTTTGTTTTTTGGAATTTTTTTTGAGACAGTCTTGTTCTGTCACTCAGGCTAGCATGCAGTGGAGGGATCATAGCTCACTGCAACCTTAAACTCCTAGCCTTAAGCAATCCTCTCACCTTGACCTCCCAAAGTGCTGGGATTACAGGTGTGGCCCATAGCACCCAGCCTGGTAATAGATATTTTTACAAGTAAAAAGTGTCCTGCAAATTTTTTAGTAATTTTCTTTGTTTGTTTGTTTGTTTTAAGAAACAGGGCTTTCACTGTGTTGCCTAGGCTGGACTTGAGTTCCTAGGCTCAAATAATCCTCCTACCTCAGCCTCCCCAATAGCAGGGACTACAGGCCTGTACCACCACAGTCAAATATGTCCTGCAAGTATTTGATCATACTTGGGAGATCATAAATGGGAGGACCACGATAAAGTCCAATAAACTGCTATATTATGCATTTGAGCACTTGCTATGTGCAAAGAACTTTACATATATTATCTCTTTTAATCCTCACTAAAACTCTTTGAGAAAGGAATTAACATTCCCATTTTACAAATGAGGAAATCAAGGCAGAGATTAAGGAATTTGCCCAAATCTTCACAGCTTGCAAATGGAAGAGTGGACAATTAAATGCAGGTCCATGTGACTCATAAGCTTTCAGCTACTCTGCTATCTCCCAAATGGCAGAGGTTCTGCTGCCACTATTAAATATTAGCCACAATTACCACAGATTTCCCAAGGGCTCCTTTATAGTGCAGCATCACTTATAAAGCACTCCCAAAGGCTTTTGGGAAAAGGAAACTCGCTAGAGGAAGGCAGTCTTGAATATTATCGCCACGGGGAAAAAAAAATCCCTAATATTAAAATAATGCATCCTTCTGTACAATAAACATTCTATAAGCAAGCATCTTTTAGAAGTAGAATGTGAATAGTGGAGTCTACATAAAGAACAGGGATACAGATGCTTTGCTTGGGGCTGGGGGAATAGGCAGAAACAAATGGGCATGCACATGCTTGCTCATATACATACATACTACCCACTAGCACCAAGAGAGAGGAGGCATGGTGTATGCTAGTCCCACCTCTACCCTTATACAGAAGTTTGTTAATACTGGGAGGCTCAAGCCTGGTGATCTGAACCAGCTCATTGCATAATCCTCTCTTGAGGCTGTGGCTGAACTGTGTGGAAGTTTGGATCACTCCTCTCACTTCCCTCAGGATAGCCAGAAAGCTCTAGACTCAGAGATATCAAATCAGCGTGTCCTTCTGGCAGATGAGCAATGCCTATGAGTTCTTATGGGTAGATCTTCATTACCTCCCTCTAGCAATGGCTGGCTGGGCTTCAACAGTAGTAGGGGCATTACCCCCCATACCTCCTAAAAGTCATTATGTTAGAAATGTAATCAGTTTGTACCAACCAGCACCCCTTCACCCCCTTTTTCCAAGCAAAGCTTTAGGAGATATTCATAAATCATTACAATGGTTTGATTTCGGAGACTTTGCTGAATTGCCTCTAAATTTCTCTGGATAGGCCAGGTGAGGTAGCTCATGCCTATAATCCTAGCATTCTGAGAGGCTGAGGCAAGTGGGATGCTTGAGCTTAGGAGTTCAAGATCAGCTTAAGCAAGAGAGAGACTAAAAATAGAAATAAAAGAGCCAGACTTCATGGCAGGAACCAGTAGTCACAGTTACTCGGTGATAAGAGTCAAATGGAGAGACCTGCCCAAATAGAGCGGACCCGCCCAAATAGAATGTGCCCACCCCCACCCTTCTGATGGATGTCCCACCTAGGAAAGGTAAATGTGCCCTCCGCCATCTTTCTGACCCCTTAAACCCCCATCCACCTTAACCCACATGGCTGACTTCCTTCTTCAGCTCAGCTTACTTGCACCCATGTGGAAATAAAGGCCAATGTTGCCCACACAGAACCCGGACTCTGTTTCCTTTGTTCACATTTCAGAATAATCTTTTGTTTTTGGTCTTTGACCTCTCACTTGGGAGGCTGAGACAAGAAGATCTCTGGAACCCAAGAGCTTGAGGTTGCTATGAGCTATCATGATGCCACAGCACTCTACCCAGGTGACAGAGTGAGAGTCTTTCTCAAAAATAAACAAATCAATCAAATAAAAATAAATAAACTTGGCTTGGCACCCATACCTCAGTGAGTAGAGCACTGACCACATACACCAAGGCTGTGGGTTAGAGCCCAGCCCACACCTGCTAAACCACAATGACAATTGCAACCAAAAAAAAAAGCCAGGCATTGTGGCAGGTGCCTGTAGTCCCAGCTACTTGGGAGGCTAAGGCAAGAGAATTGCTTAAGCCCAACAGTTTGAGGGTGCTGTGAGCTGTGACATCACAGCACTCTACCCAGAGTGATGTAGTGAGACTGTCTCAAAAAATATAAATTAAATAAATAAATAATAAACTTCTCTGGATAGGTGAGCAGAGATAGACTTGTCTTCCTCCAATAGCTGCTAATCACTTATCTGTGAAAGCAGAGAAAGAAGGTACCTGTACCTCCATCTCAACCTCAGCTGATTGGGTGGGCCCAGCAGACACTTGTCCTTGGGGCTCTGAATTTTCCTTCTGTGATGGCATATTCCCTAGGCTCAGGGACTAAAGAAAAGTAGAGCCATTGGCCTTGTTGCCAGGGCAGCAAAGCAGCTTGCTCTGACTCCTGTATCTCATAACAAAATGCCCAATTTCTCTTTGCTGAGATGGAGAGATTGTTCTAGCTAAGGTCAAAGTTAGATTCTAAATAGTCAGAACTGAAACAGTATTTGCCCTGTGGTATCAAGAGGTCAAAGGGGCCAAATGATTCAAAATCTGTTAGAGAAAATTTACATTTGAAAGCTGGCAAGACAAAGAGCTAATACTAACCCAAAGACCAGAGGTTGGGATTAAAAACTAGGATTTGTGAATCAGGCAAAATTTACAAAAAGGTAGAGAGCGAATGAAGGCATCCAAGGGCACTGCTGTAAAACACACTCAAAGTGTCTGTGAGTGAAGTGAAGACATCATGAAAGACCAAAGGAGGCACAGCCAGGTTTGTCACCTTCATACAAAGTGTACACCCTTCTACTCCTCCTCAGCTCTTGGGTTGTTTAAAACAAGTCTTATTTCCACTTCTAGGCCCAGGGGTATGCAGTCATATTACAGAAAGCCCCTTCCTCAGGGCTTTGCTATCTCCTTGGCTATATCCTCATACTGCAACCTATTTAACCTCTGCTTGACCACAGACTGCTAAAATCTCAAGCACCTTCTTGCAGAAGGTCTTCTTGTCCCAAAGCTTTGCAGATAAATATCAGACAAGATCCAAAGGCAGCTCCCACCTAGAGCTGTGAATATTGGGAAGTTCAAGCCTATTGCAAGATTGCAGATAAGTGCAATCTGAGTGTCAGACAACCATACCAATAAAACAAAAATCCAAACACCTTATCATGCTCTTCAGATTTGGCTCAACAATTTCTTTCTTTCTTTTTTTTTTTTTTTTTTTTTTTTAGTCAGTGCCTCAAGCTGGCACCATGGATATAGTGCTGTAGCATCACAGCTCACAGCAATCTCCAATTCCTGGGCTCAAGCGAGTCTCCTGCCTCCACCTCCCAAGTAGCTGGGACTGCAGGCGCCCGCCACAATGCCGGACCATTTTTTGGTTGTAGCCGTCATTGTTTGGCGGCCCGGGCTGGATTCGAACCCGCCAGCTCAGGTGTACATGACTGGTGCCTTAGCCCGTTGAGCCACAGGCGCCGAGCCAACAATTTCATTTTATTACCACAGTTTCCCATGCCTACCCCCATCCAGCCTTGGCAGCCTTTTTGTTTCTTGATCATGCCATGCTCCAATACCACCCCTAAACCCAACTCAGGCCCTAAGTCTTGCCCTTTATAGGGTTTCAGTTAGCCTTTTTCCAGCAAATCCCTCCCTACAGGGTGAGGTCCACAAGATAAGAGACATGCCTACCAAGACCTCCCACTTTTCTAGATGACACGTGGGGTTTCTGGGACCACAGAATGCTCTGTCCAATCAGCCTCAAGAATTCTATTAAGGTCCAGAAGGTCCTCTTCACTAAGTCCATCCTTTTGAAGGAACCACTCTCTAGACTGTTAAACAGCAAATCATGGAATACAGTGAAACAGAAAATAGTTATTAAACAGAGAAATAAAATGACTGAACATGTTTGATTAGTTCTACTCAGAAAAAATAGGGTTAAATTTAAAGCAGTACTTTCAGCTGTGCCCTGAAGGTTACCTCATTATGGCTTTGTTAAATCAGAAAGCCTGGGAACCTAGAGCTGAAGTACCCCCTGCCCCCATGCTCCCAGAGGCCTTTAATTCTTGCATTTTTTTTTGTTGAAAATCCAGGAACTTGCTTCAGGTCTTCCAAACACACCCAGCACCTCAGAGGTCTGAGGATTAAATTCAGCATTTCATAGGTTGGCTGCTAAATTAATACTAAACTTTGTCACTGATGGTAAAGACCATGTCCTTAAAACATTTCTCAAACAAGAATGCCAATCATATTTGGATTCCGTTGAAGAGATTTGAATATTTAATATTTGTAGTCTTAAAAAGAGCAGTTCATGAACACTGGCTTCCTGGCACATATTAAATAAATGTAAACGAAAATAATTGGATGCTACATGGCTATTTAAAAAGTGTATACTTGGCTTGGCGCCTGTGGCTCAGCGAGCTAAAGCGCCAGCCACGTACACCTGAGCTGGTGGGTTCGAATCCAGCCCCGGCCTCCAAACAACAATGATGGCTGCAACCAAAAAATGGCCAGGCATTGTGGCAGGCGCCTGCAGTCCCAGCTACCTGGGAGGCAGAGGCAAGAGACTCGCTTGAGCCCAGGAATTGGAGGTTGCTGTGAGCTGTGATGCAACAGCACTCTATCCAGGGTGACAGCTTGAGACTCCGTCTCAAAAAAAAAAAAAAAAGTGTGTACTTGGCTTGGCGCCTGTGGCTCAACAGGCTAAGGCGCCAGCCATGTACACCTGAGCTGGCGGGTTCGAATCCAGCCTGGGCCTGCCAAACAACAATGATGCAACCAAAAAGTGTATACCTCCAAGCAATATTAATTAAGAACTAAAAAGTTAACATACAGGCTAAGGTATATGGCTGGTGATACAGAGGGAAATAGAACTTACATTTCTATTGTGCAAATATTTTAAAATGTAATCTCTGGTTAACTTTTAAAAGCAATCTATGTAATTTTTACTTCATTCACTCTATCAATTTTCATAAGAGTAGTGGAAAGAAGCTGTCTTTCAAAACTAATGCTATTCAACTCCGTATTTGTGTTCCTCTTTCTAAAGTCAACCACCTGGCTGGGTAAGGAGCATGTGAGGGCAATTTTCTTAACTCAGATTTCTTAGAAAACAAAACATGAAGCAAACTTTGTGCTGATTTTTCAACCGTGATTCAGTCCTAAGAAGGCAAGAGTGAGGGGAAAATGCAAATGAGGCAGGAAAGGAGAAAAAGGTGATACAAGGTTTTTAAATACCTTTTAAAGAGACCTAACATGTTTCTTGGTGATGTGGGATTTCTCCAAAGACTCTATTTAGATTTACTTTGTCTTGGAATCTTTGAAGGGCAAGCAGTTTATCTGTCAGCTTTTTCCCATTTCCTTTACTCTCATTGATAAAATATGCCCTATAGGGCATTAACGACCATGCCCTGTAAAGGCAAATTGATTAGATTCTTCCTACTCATGGGGATTGGAAGTAAGAAAAGAATTCATTAAACTGATCCTGCATGGTATCAAGAGTGTCCAACCTGAGGCCCAAGGCTACAGGCTGATTTTGTGAAAACCTTTTTTGCTATCTGTGGTGTAGGATATCACAAAAAGTACATACAGACCTTTGTTTTGCCCATCAGCTTTCATTAGTGTTTGTGTATTTAATGTGTGGACAAGAAAACTTTTTCTTCCAATATGCAGTAGAGGAAAAAAGGACACTACTGTCAGCTAGAGGATAAATTTATGTGTTTCTGTAAAGATAACCATATCCTACCCATAATGGTGACTGAGACTGCCATCAAACTGACTCACCATCATCTACCACAGTCCATCTGGTTTGGAGTGAAGCAGTGAGGTGAAATGAAAAAAATGTGATGGGGAACCACCCTGACCCCTACCTGGCAACCATACCCCTTTCAAGTCTGATAGCAGTGATAATTCTTGAAATACTTTCTGCCATGAGGCATTGTTTTTAATTTACAGTCTTCACTGGGAGTGGGGTTGGGGTCAGTTTGGGGCACTTCTACTTGGTCTTTTTGAAAATAACAGGTCCTTAATCTACACAGTGAAAGGAATGCAAGTTAGTTCTACTATCTAGGCAGGCTCTGAGGCTCACGCCTGTAATCCTAGCACTATGGGGGAGCCAAGGTAGGAGGATCCTTGCCCTCAGGAGTTGGAGACCAACCTAAACAACAGCAAGAGCCTGTCTCTACTGAAAATAGAAAAATTAGCCAGGCATTGCAGCAGGCACCTGTATTTCCAGCTACTTGGGAGGCTAAAGCAGGAGGATTGAACCTAGGAGTCTGAGGTTGCTGTGAGCTAGCCTGAGGCCACAACACTCTAACCTGGGCAACAGAATGAGACTTTGTCTTTAAAAAAAAAAAAATTCTACTCCACATGATACTTACTCTATTTATACATTCAAGGGCTAGGGATAAACTATGGGAAAGGTATTCTGACTCATTAATCCTACTGTGAATTGAATTTAAACTAAAACCTCATTTATCATTTGGCTATCATAATTCCTATTCTAACTGGAGCATCAGGATGGCATTTGGGGTCTCTATATCAGTGCCAGCTCAGACTCCATTTCTAACAGATTTTAAAAGCCTAGGTTCTACCCCTCCCCCTGGAACAGTTATTCTAACAAATAGCCAAAGGTCCATTTAGGGAAGGGTCAGAAGAATGTGTAGTTTGGTGGCATTTCCAGGTGTTTCCCCAAGGGGACTTTTTCTCCCCTGAAGTCAATGGACTCTGGTTCTGTAAGTCAGTTTAGTTCTTGAAACTCAATTATTTTTCATCAATGCCAGCTTTCTGCTTTCCAATTCTATTATACAACTCCACCAAGTCAGTTCTCCATCTATCCTGCCCCTAAAAATACCTCAGATTTTTGTAGACCAGAGCACTCTAATTGCCACTCTTTGATACTCATTAGAATAATCATGCCCATTTCACCTGAGAATTAAATTCTACTGCTGGTTTCTGTCATTCTGGAACTCTATCATCCTCATTGGTATTAGGCTGCCTAATCCGACAGCCTTATCTGCGAGCTTCCTGAAGAAACTAGTGCACCCAGAACTAGTGTATTTGTTTTCACCTTAGAATTGGGAATGTTCTTTGGCTCCTCCAGGGAAAGTAGTACTAAACAGGATAAATCTATGCTAACATCCCTGCTTCCCTGATCCATATGTCCCCTTTGCTCAATACAATACCAAGGTGTCTAGCAATTTCACTTCACATACTCTAGACCATTGTAATATCCAAGCTTCAAGGAGCTAACCCGACAGTGTATTTAGACAAGCTTTCAGTTCCAGAACATTGAAATCCTGAGTTGTGGGAGAATATACCATTCCAGTAATTTTCCCTGATCTGATAGCTTCAAAATCTACTCATATCCATCAATTTCCTACTGGCATATGTGATATAATGGTTAAATTCCATGATTTGATTCATAGTTAAGCTATTTCTTCCCTGAGCAAGGACTGTACCTTCTCTCTCAAGTTGTGCTAAAGTATGATCCTAGTTACCAACCTGGAAACAATCAGATATGGTGGAAGTATCTTTTTAGGAAAATAAGTATCACTTGTTAGGTACCCACTTCAAGTGGGGTTATTGCATAGCCTCTGGGCAAGGGGAAGCTATTATCTTTTGGCCAGGGTGAGCAAGTGGATTCCAGTGGCCCAGAAACAACCAGAGGAATTTTCAGTTTAGGACTCTTAGGTTTATCGATTCAAATAGTCTCATATTAGGTCTTTGTGCCCTCTTCTCCATCTGAGCACTGACTTTTTTTTTTGTTGTTGTTAGAAAACAACCTAGAATATTTTAATGACTTTAAGTTAGGCAAAGATTTCTTAAATAGGGCACAATAAAAAACACCAACTATAAAATTTAAAATTCAGTAAGTTAGACTTCACCAAAATTTACATTTGCTCTTCAAAAGACACTGTTACAAAATGAAAAGCTGAGCCACAGACTGGGAGGAAATTATTTACAAAATGGGCACTGACTTTAATACAGTATATTCATTGAAGCTGCAAATTTAATTTCCTTTACATCTTTACTGTCCTTATAATTAGAATCTGGATCTAATTTTCAACTTGTTCTTCCCTACAGCCAGACTGCCACTGAGACCTTTGGTTTTTAAAGGATCCTTTAAGTTAGTAATTAGCTGTCCTGAATCTACCATTTTATTTTTCTAAGACCTGGATTGCCACAAAAATCAGCCACTCATGTCACAGTCTTGTAATTATTATTTTCTACATATTGATCCCCCAATGCCTTGCCTTCTGCCTTGTATCTCCTCACAATTAACCACAGGCAAAAGCTTCATTAATTGTGATCTTACTGCAAGGAGCTATTATGGCCCTACTTACCACTAGCAATGGGGCATTTATTGCCTTTAGTCAATTGGCCCATCCTGAGTTTGATTTTTAGGGCTAATTCTGGGATCCATTTTTTTAGCCTCAGTTCCCTAAAACACAGAACCTGAGTAAAGCTTTTGTGCTAATGTTTTATTGTAGGGTAGGGGGAGTCCAATCCCAGGGAAGCAAGAGTGAGGAATAAAGAAAAGTAAGGCAGAGAAGGAAAAAAAGGCAAACACAAAATAGCCATTACTAAGGTGACCATAGTTTATAAGGCACACTATTGTTCAGTGCCATGGGGCACTGAGAAGCCTCATGAGCTGCTGTGTCTTGAAATCATCTGCCAAGGAGAAGAAGAGCAGACAATTTCTCTGCTAGATTCCTTCCTATCTCTCTTTAACCAAGTTTGTCCCACATGGCGTAATGCCCCTGCACTTGGATCAGGCTAGAGATATGCCCATAGCATCTGAGGACTATAAACTAGGTACAGCCATTAGCATGAACGAAGGGAAAATGTTACTCAAAATTAGAGCCACACAAACTTATTATGAAAACCGTCAAACAGAAACAAAGCCAGGCACACTATTAAAAGTAGCAAAGACAGATTTTACTCAGTAACTACTGCAGTAAGGAAGAAAATCCAGTGTACTTCAACCTGTGTGATTGGTAACTAGACATTTCAAAGGTAGAAGTAGGGAGAAGAAAGGAGTTGGAGATTGAGCACAGTCAGGGAAGTAAGAAATTACAAAAAGCAGGTGAGGGTTGCTCAAGGTGATTAGGCCATCTGGTTTTGCCAAGTTAGGTTTATTTAAGTTAGGCTCTTGCCCTCCCACAGTGACTGGGAGACTGGGGCCCTATCTTCAGGTGTTCACTAAAACAAACAGTACATTCTTTTGACAGTACTGAGCTTTTCAAAATAGAAACTTAAGGGGGCAGGGGTATAAGTCAGCCCAGGATATGACCTTGAGCTGTAGAAAGTACAATAGAGTTTGTTCAAGCCTCTTAGTGTATGAGTGTTGAGGGGGCAGAGGTCAGTGGATGAAAAAATTATTTGTGCTGAGCATCTATAGCCCTTTTGGGCCAAGGCCAAGGTCTGGTCCAGAAGAGGGCTTAGAAGAGGCTGAATTGGGTCAAAGAGAGTTTCTGTCAGGACATTCATATAGTGTCTGATACCTATCACAATCTGATATTAGCCAATTTTTCCATACTACAAATGGAAAATAAGCTGTATAAAGCTAGTGCCTTTTACTACCTTTACTTATTTACTTACTTTTGCTTTTGGTTCAAACATTTTTTAACTAGTAGAGGTATGATGATCATGTTAAATAGGAAGATGTATATAATAAAGCACTAACAAATGTTAGTTCCCTTCTCTGTTGAACTTCACTAACAGACCCTCTTTTTTTTTTTTAATAAATACATGTATTTTATTATTCTTCATTACATTATTTCCTCCCCTTCACCCCCCAATAGTAAGACAGAATTTATTTACAGAAAAGAATACAGAAAACACTAAAGCTCCTGGTAGAGGGAGAGAGTTCAAGTGGGGAAAGAGAAGCTCTCTCCATTTCTCTCCCAGTCTTTCCCCATCTCCTCCTTCAGGCCTTTAGTCTCAGGGTATATATAGATGTGTGGATTCCTTGTCCAGGAAACGAATGAATACAGTCCCTTCTGTCGAGGGCAAGGTGAATGAATGTATCAATGAATGGATACAGTCCATTCATGGAATTGAGGCCTAGGAAATTCACAAGAAATTGACCTAGGCATAGGAAATGGGGGTTCCACATTTAGTCCTAAGTGTAAAGGAGACACTAAGGCACAGGTGTCTCCTTGGCAGTTGTCTGGCCTTTTTGGCTATTGGAGCCTCCAGTGGGGGTTGAAGGTTCCCCTCCTTGCCTATCATCCAGCCTGCTGGCTCTTCAGCCGGCTGCTGCAGCACCGACACCACCAAGGAGGAGGCGGCAAGTCCACCAGCTCCACTGAGCTGGCTAGGGCGCCAAATGTCCTGCATCAATTCTCCATCTCTGAGTAGAAACTCTAACTGCTGTTAGGGAAAAGGGGCAAAGACTTGATCTAACTGCTTCCTGCTGAATCAGGCGATGATAGAAGGGGGCAGTTAGGGTTTCTCCAGAGGGAGAGTGACACAGGGGTTCATGGACTGGAACCAACTTTATTGCATGTGGTTTGATGACATTTCTGGAAAACATAAATCTGATTAGTGTGATCAGTAATAGGCAAAGGTAGAACAGCATCAGGTCAGAAGCACTTATTCAGTGATGCTAAAAGAAAACCATATTAGGATTTTTCTTGCTGTTTCCTGAATAATAACTTCAAACTTTCTTTTGGCTCACAAGTGTAGGTGGTCTGTGGTTGGCTGTCTTCATTGCCTGCCTCCGTAGAAAATGAAGGGTTCCAGGACTTTACTCGTGAATGATGTATGCAGGAATTGACTCCTATAACTTTAACAGTAGAAGAAGGCAAGATAACAGGAAAGGGGACTTCCCAAGTTGGGGTCAGGGAAAGTGAATTAGAAGGAAGAGTTTTGATCATGACTAGATCTCCAGGAGGGAAAAGTTCCTGTTTTAGTTAGTATGTCCCTTCCCAAACGGGGAGCAGGACTTTCAGGGATGATTAGGAAGGCATGAGAGAACAGCAAGTCATCCCAATTGCAGCTTAGAGACTGGGAGAAAAATTTGGTAACCAGCTGTCCAGACACTCCCTGTATAGTTATGGATTGGGGGATAAAAGACCAGGATCAGAGAGAAGTACAGAAAAGGTTGCTCCAGTGTCCAAAAGAAATTTTCTCTCCTGGTGCTCCACTATAAGACAAACCTGGGGCTCTTGAGGGGTGATGACACAAGCTAAGAGACCCTCTTTTTTTTTTTTTTGAGACAGAGTCTCACTCTGTCACCCCAGGTAGAGTGCTGCACCATCCTCATAACTCACAGCAACCTTAAACTCTTGGGCTCAAGAGATCATCTTGTGTTAGCCTCCCGAGTAGCTGGAACTAAAGGAGTGTGCCACCACATCAAGCTAATTTTTCCATTTTTAATAGAGATGGGGTCTTGCTCTTGCTCAGGCTGATCTTGAACTCTTGAGCTCAGGCAATCAACACACCTTGGCCTCTCAGGGTGCTAGGACTACAGGTGTGAGCCACTGTGCCTACCAAAGAGACCCTCTTGATACCAACACATTATTCCCAAAGGTAATTCCCTCACCAAATGTTCTGTTCAGAGGACCCCTGGATTTTGAGAGAGATGCTTATATTTTGTCCCACACATCTCTAGGATGCCTACATTTATAGTTCCTGCCTGATTCACAGATGGAAATCTTGTAATAGGACCCTTCATTCAGCCTCTTAGAGCCACAATTTGTCTTTTTAGATCTCAACTCTGCCCTGACCCCTGAGCATTCTCTTCCTGACATCTATTGACTCCAGTTGGCCTGGTTCTCTAGGCCAACTCAGCATCCTAGGGCCCTAGCTTGGCAAGGAAAATTCAAAAAGCATTCATCCCAATAAGAAAAGCATCTTCTTTTGCAGCTGGGTACCATCCCCTTAACCTTGACAAACAATAAGAGCAATTTATTAATAAATACTCATTCTTCTTCTACAAGGCACTGAGTAGCTATCCTGCATTTTAGTCAAGTTGGATTAAGCCCTTGAACCTCTAAAGGAGTTAGTAAATTAACACTGATTTTCTGCTACCCAAAAAGAAATGGGTGTTACTTGTTGTTTAGGGGATAGTAAACACTACCTCCTACTTATTACAAATTCAGGTTTTAATATCATTGACTTATTAGAGACATGGTTTTTATTTTTTTTTTATTTTTTTATTTTTTGTAAAACAGAATTTATTCACAGAAAAGAAAGAAAAGAATACAGAAAACATTAAGGCATCTGTTAGAGGGAGAAAATTCTGGTGGGGAGAGAGAAGCTCTCTCCGTTTCTCTCCCAGTCTTTCTCCATCTCCTCTTTTAGGCCTTTAGTCTCAGGGTACATATAGGTGTATGGGTTCCTTGGCCAGGAAACAAATGAATACAGTCCCTTCCACCAGGGGCAAGGTGAATGAATGTATCAATGAATGGATA
>CAUYON010097589.1:0-14208 GCA_963573935.1 Arctocebus calabarensis | reverse complement strand
TTGGGCCTAAGCGATTCTCTTGCCTCAGCCTCCCTAGTAGCTGGGACTACAGGCGCCCGCCACAGCGCCCGGCTATTTTTTTTGTTTTGCAGTTCGGCTGAGGCCGGGCTTGAACCCGCCACCTTCGGTATATGGGGCCGGCGCCCTACTCGCTGAGCCACGGGAGCTGCCCTTTTTTTTTTTTTTTTTGAGACAGAGTCTCACTATGTCACCCTTGGTAGAGTGCTGAGGCATCACAACTCACAGCAACCTCCAACTGCTGGGCTTAGGTGATTTTCTTGCCTCAGCCTTCTAAGTAGCTGGGACCACAGGTGCCCGCCACAATGCCTAGCTATTTTTTGTTGCAATTTGGCTGAGGCCAGGTTCGAACCTACCACCCTTGGTATATGGGGCCTGTGCCCTATCCACTGAGCCACAGGTGCCGCCCCTATAACGTGTCTTGTACATAGTTCTAATAGATTGATCTACTCATCCTAGCTTGCCTGGGACCACACCCATTTTAGCATTGAAAGTCTTATGTTGTGGGAAACTCCTCCATTCTAGGAAAACTGGGATGGTTGGTCACTCTAGTGTTAAGGCTTTATTTACATTTCTGTGTTCCTAGCATTTGTTTTAGGTATCAGATAAGTCAGATCATTAGCCTCCCAGACAATACTTTCATTGGTCTGTGCTTCTTTCTCTTTCTTTCTTTCTTTTTTTTGAGACAGAGCCTCAACCTGGATAGAGTGCTGTGGCATCACAGCTCACAGCAACCTCCAATTCCTGGGCTCAAGCAAGTCTCCTGCCTCCACCTCCCAACTAGCTGGGACTACAGGCGTTCACCACAATGCCCAGCCATTTTTTCATTGCAGCTGTCCATGTTGTTTGGCGGTCCCAGGCTGGATTTGAACCTGCCAGCTCAGGTGTACGTGGCTGGTGCCTTAGCCGGTTGAGCCACAGGCGCTGAGCCTCTTTCTCTTTCTTTATATGTTCTCACATCCTTAATGCATCATGATAAAGAACACACTCAATTCTTTAGTCATAGAATCAATTTTCCAACATTGGGATCAAAAATATAAAGAGTGGGAACTCTGTTTTATAAAGTTAAATTAATCCTCTCTCACTTTGAGATCACACATAACCAGAATTAAAGAACACAACGATTTTAGTTTCCTAGGGCTACCATAACAAAGTATCATAAACTGAGTGGCTTAAAACAACAGACGTTTTTTCTCTAACAATTCTAGAGATTATAAGTTCCAAATAAAAGTGTCAGCATGGCCATATTTCCTCCAAGTTCTAAAAAAGAATTTTTCCTTGCTACTAATTTCTGATAGTTGCTGATAATCCTTGGCACTAGTCGATGTATGGCAGCATGAGTCCAATCTCTGAATTCATCCTAAGATGGCCATTTTCTTTCCCTGTGTATCTGTGTCCAAATGTCTTTCTTTTTATAGGCAAACTTGTCATTCAATTAAGGTCCATTCTGGTCCGATATGACTTTATCTTAACTCTATTACATATGCAAAGACTGCTATTTTCAAATAAAATCACATTTATCAGTTCCAGGTGAATGTTAATTTTAGGGAAACAGTATTCAGCCCACTGAATTATTATCACCTGCAATAATTCACACAATGCCTCTAACTTTACCAAAATTGTGGCAAATACTCTCTCCATATCTTAAATTCAATAGTTCTGTATTTATACTTAATTATATCATTTAATAGATAGTCATGCTTACATTTATTAGCTGTCTCTGTTTTATCATGGCAGACCTAGTTTTGGGTCTCCACAATTCCTATTTACGTCTTATGGTTAGCAAGTGATATATATAGTCTTTCTGTCAGCCAGGTGTTTCTGAATATTTTATATAAATTCAATCAGTGTAGTATTGTACCTGGGACTCTAAATATATTTAGAATACATAAGCTTTTGACTCTATTGGACCTTGAATTATAAATATTTTCCATTATACATACAAAACTGAAGAGAAAAACTTGTTTTTTTCATCTCTACCTTCTTCCAGTCTACTTTCAAAATATTGTCCTATGTCTATAGCGATCAGTATGTCATGAAAATATTAGATTATCTTCTTTATCAGGGCAAAAGTCAAGGAGTGATTCTGTGTTCTCAGACATATTCTCATATTCAAAATATCAGACAGTTTGTGATATTTCTTACTTTATAATTTATTCATTCTCATATTTCTTTCTACTAGTACCACTCAGTCAAATAACACACCAAGGTAATTCATATTGATTTAAAACATGCACTTTTGTATAGGAAATTACTTTTAATGGTTAAATTCAATTTTGTCTCCTACAAAATACAGTTTTCACAAAATATTACAAGGCTCCCAAACATGGTTATTTCCATTGTTTTCATTAAAAAAAATGTGGATTTGTGTTTCCTGCTGGTCTACTCACTTTGTTGTCCTTTTTCCCTAATAATTTTCATTTTGATTAATTGACCTGGATATAAGACAAGTTGTAATTTGACTATAAAAGCAATGCTCAGTGAAAAGCAGTGTGTCTGGGTTGTTAAGGCACAGATCAATGTTTTATGAATTTCATCTTCAAAGGTCATAAAAGTCTTTAACTCTTTAATTAATAGTTTGCAATAGATGACAGGAAGTTAATTGCTGTTGAAACATAAATTTGTATTATGATTTGTTTGTGACTGCTGGATACCTAGATTGAAAAGCATGCTTTCGACCTTTCAGTTCCTACAATAAGATGTTTTTGCTTTTTCCTATCTCTGCTAACAACAACCAGTTTGATGATAGAATGCTGCAGGCATGGTTTCTAGTCCATTCTAGTCTTGGCAAAACCAAGACCAAATTCGGGTCAATTTCTTCAATTCTCAGTTTTCAGAATAGAGAAATTTTGCTTATAAGAACACTGCTTTTCTTGCCAAGAAAATGTATAACCCCAAACTTCCCACACCAACAATGAAATCTATGATGAAAAACTTACTAGTGCTTAAAGGAGCTCATGGACAAAATGCATCAGGTACTGCATATATTCTCTAAAAGGCCACACACATAGACCAGGACTACTTAAAGAGGAAAAAAAAAAGATTTTCTCCTTGGTAGAAGAATTAGATTAATTAAGAACATGTAGTTCTACCACTTATGAACTATATGAATTTTAATAAATAATTTAACTTCTCCATAATTCAATTTCCTCATCTTAAAAATAGTGAAAATCACAGAACTCATACTGTTTTGATATGATTGAATGCTGTACTACATGTGAAGTACTTAGATCCACAGCACTCAATAAATGATAACCAGCAGTAGCACTGATGCTGGTATTAGTTATGGTAACAGTTGTAGTAGTAGCAATCACTGTAGTATTAGTAGAAACAGTACTTTAGTATCTTTTAAATTATTGGACTGAATTTGTTTTAGCTATGAATCAGAAGTTAAGAGACACTAATAATGATTTGTTAATAATTCAGATACTTATCTTAACCCAAACACCTTTGTGAGTAGCTAAAGAGATTGTCATTTCTCCCAGTTCTGAAATAAGTGAAGAGAAAACTGATGTGAACCAGGTTTAAGACATGGGAGAGTTTCAAGTCTTTATTTGATTGCTATATTGTTGGTTATGATTCTTGTTTCTACTTTTGTGTAGGAAACAAAGAAAAATGGAATATTTGCTCTTGGAGAGAGATTAAGAGTGGTGTTAGCTAGCAGTGTTTTCTATGCTCGCAATGATGAAACAAGAAATAAAGAAAGCCTTAGTGTCCTACAGATAGTGGTGGGTCTGTATTCCTGCATAAACAGTGGCCCAACAAGATAATCTCATAATACCTTCAAGAGAGACACTGAGTAAGTAAGTAGCCAAAACAATAGGAGAGATAGCAAGCAGAGAATAGAGTTGACTAAGTATCCTCTGAGGTGTGTTGAAGGGAAACAATTCAGGTAAAGTCTTTAATAGTATGAAGGGTGAAATTGGGATTAATTTCTCTAGGCTTATAACTGAGAAGGAATTATCCTTGTGGGTTTAGGGCTCACCCAAATATAACTGAGAAGAACATTTTATTGTGATTTCCCATGTTATTTTCTTTAACCACAACAGTCTATACTAGAACAGAGAGCTCTGAAACAATATACATTATTATTTTTATACTGATTATAGTTGGAGAAAAACCATTTCTCCCAAGGTTCTAGACAGGCTTTTAATGAAAATGATGCTAAACTGTTTGATGATTCTCAGATTTAGTGCAGTAGAATTTACCTGGAAAGCTTTTTGAAAAGATATAGTCTTGGGTGGTACCTGCAGAGATTCTGTTATAGCAGTAGTATTTGGGTGGAAGATCTTTGGAATCTGCATTATTTCTTACCAGTTCCCTAAGCAAGTCAGAGGAAGGTAACTCACAGAAATTTGCATGATCTCAGAGATAATTTAAAATTCTCTAGAGGTCTCAAAGTTTTAAAATAAATTCGGTGTCACAATATCTGAAATATTACCACTGATGCAATTATTATTTTCCTCTGCGATGGTATACTTCCTTTGGGGAATATTTCAGAATCTCCAGGGAACATTTTTATTGTTGTTGTTTTGGATTCATTGAGGGTACAAAGAATTAGGTTACACTGAGTGTGGTTGTTAGGTAAAGTCCCTCATGTACTTGTGTCCTGCCCCTAAGAGGTGTGCAATACACTGTTACCCCCCACCTTCCTCCCTCCTAATCCCCTTCATTCCCCTATTCCACCTCTTGTATTAGATCATTTACTGCCTTCATATTAGAATTGAGTACATTGGATTCTTGCTTCTCCATTTTTGTGATGCTTTACAAGAAGAATGTGTTCCACCTCCATCCAGGTTAATACAAAAAATGTAAAGTTTCAAAAAAAAAAAAAGTAAAGTTTCCATCTTTTTTAATAGCCAAATAGTATTCCATGGTGTACTTATACCACGGCTTGTTAATCCATTCCTGGGTAAATAGGTGTTTAGGTTATCTCCACATTTTGGCGATTGTAAATTGAGCTGTGATAAACAGTCTAGTGCAAATGTCCTTATGAGAATAGGATTTTTTTTCCTCTGGGTAGGTGACAATGGAATTGCAGGATAAAATAGGATGTCAAATTTGAGTTCTTTGAGGATTCTCCATATTTCTTTCCAAAAAGGTTGCATTAGTTTGCAGTTCCACCAGCAGTGTAAAAGTATCCCCTTCTCTCCACATCCACACTCGTATCTACACCTTTGAGACTTCATGATGTAGGCCATTCTTACTGGGTTAGGTGATATCTCAGTGTGGTTTTGATGTGCATTTCTCTGAAGATGAGCATTTTTTCGAATGTTTGTTAGCCATTCATCTCTCTTCATCAGAGAAGGTTCTTCTCATATATATTACAACAAGATTGTAAAAACCTAAGATTCCTTTGCGTGGAATAGACATTTTGACAATGTTGATTCTTCCCAGCCAAGAGCATGGTATGTTCTTCCATTTGTTAGTGTCTTCTGCAATTTATTTTCTTGGGGTTCCATAATTATCTTTGAAAATGTCTTTCACCTCTTTTATTAGGTATATACCTAAGTATTTCATTTTCTTTGAGACTACTTTGAAAGGAATTGTGTCCTTGTTTTGCTTCTCAATGTGGCTGTTATTGGCATATACAAAGGCTACTGATTTGTGGACATAGATTTTATACTCTGAGACATCAATGCATTTCTTGATCACTTATAGGAGTTTTGTGGTTGAGTCTCTCAGGTTTTCTAAGTGTAAGAACATATCATCAGCAAAGGGAAAGAGTTTGACCTCCTCTACGCCCATTTGCATGCCCTTTATTTCCTTCTCTTGCCTACTGCATGGGTGAGAACGTCTAGAACTACGTTGAAGAATATGGTGATAGTGGACATCCTTGTCTGATTCCAGTTCTAAGTGGAAAATCTTTCAGTTTTACACTATTCAGTATGATGTTAGCTTTGGGTTTGTCATAGATGGCTTCAATCAGCTTAAGAAATGTGCCACCTATGCCTATTGTCTTAAGTGTTCTTGTTAGAAAAGGATGCTGAATCTTGTGAAATGCTTTTTTTTGCATCTATAGAAAGTATCACATGGTTTTTGTTTTTGCTTCTATTGATATAGTGTATTACATTTATGGACCTGTTTATGTTAAACCAACCTTGCACCCCTTGTATGAAGCCTATTTGATAGTGATGTATAATTTTTTTTTAATGAGTAGCTGCAGTCTATTTGCTAAGATTTTGTTGAGTATTTTTATATCAACATTCATTAGTGAGATAGGTCTGTAGTTATGTTTTTTGTTAGGTCCTTTCCTAGTTTTGGATGTTTGCTTCATAGATCATGTTGGAGAAGTTTCCTTCTTTCTGAATGTTTTAGAAATAAGTTCTACAGTATAGGTACAAGCTCTCCATTGAAGGTATGATAATAATTCCATCTGGTCCTGGAATTTTTTATTGGAAGTTTTCTTATTGTTTCTGCAATCTCGGTGCTTGATATTGGTCTGTTCAAGACATCTATTTCATCCTGGTTAAGCCTAGGAAGATGGTGTGATTCCAGGTATTGGTCCATTTCCTCCACATTATCAAATTTCTGGGCATAACGTTTTTGGAACTAGTCAGAAATAATCCCTTCTAGCTCTGTGGTATCAGTTGTTATTTTTCCCTTTTCATTTCTGATAGCAGTTATTAGAGATTTTACTTATCTATTTCTGGTTAATCAGGCCAATGGTTCATTGATTTTAGTTATCTTTTTGAAAAACCACCTTTTGTTTAATTATTTTCTGAATGATTCATTTATTTTTAATGTCATTTATTTCTGATTTAATTTTGGTTATTTATTCTCTTCTGCTAGGTTTGGGATTGGATTACTCTTCCTTTTCAATTTCTTTAAGATGATTCATAAGTTTCTTGATGCACTCTCTTTCCGTTTTTGTTATTGTTGTTCATTTGTTTTTTTGGATATAGACATCGAATGTGATAAATTTCCCTCTAAGTACTGCTTTTGCAGTTTCCCACAGGTTTGGTAGCTTGTGTCTTCATTGTTGTTATGCTCAAAGAAGTTAATGATTTCCTTTCTTATCTCTTCCTTGACCCAACTGTCATTAAGCATAAGATGGCTTAATTTCCATGCCACTATGTGGGGTTGACAATTTTTTTTGGAGTTGAGTTCCAAATTTATTATCTTGTGGTCTGAGAAGATATAAGGTAAAATTTCAATTCTTTTGATTGTGCTGGTGTTTGATTTCTGTCCTAGGATATGTTCTATTTTGAGGACTGTTCCATGGGCTGATGAGAAGAACGTATATTCTTTAGCTTTGGATGGAGCGTTCTATATATGTCTACGAAGCATAGTTTTCTGAGGGTCACATTTAAGTCCCTTGTATCTTTACTTAGTTTCTATTTACAGGATCTGTCCAGTTTCATAAGAGAAGTATCATAGTCCCCTGCTGTTGTGGTGTTATCTGATATCATATTGCTCAGACTAATTAAAGTCTGTTTCAGGAACCTGGGAGTATTTAAGTTGGGTGCATAAATATTTAGAATTGAAATGTCCTCTTGTTGCATTTTTCCTTTGACCAAGATAAATATTCATCTTTGTGTTTTTTGACTTTAGTTGTTTTAAATCTACTAGTGTATGAAAACAAGATTGCAATCACTCTTTCCTTCTGATTTCCATTTGCCAGAAAAATTATCTTCCATCCTTTAATTCTGAGTTCTACTTTGTCCTTCTAGACTAGTTGTGTTTCCTGCAGACAGAAAATGGATGGCTTGTGGTCTTTTTTTTTTTTATCTAATCTGCCAATCTATGCCTTTTCAGTGGAGAATTCAAGCCACTAACATTTATTGAGATAATATAAGAGTGGTTGAGTTCTATTCATCTTATTTTGTGTGAGTTCATTGCTTAGTTTTATCATTTTCATCATTGTGGAAACTAGGTTTTGTCCTTTAGTTTCTGCAGGTTTACTTTTCCAGTGGTCCTTTGTGATGGTCAGTGTGTTGAATAGGTCTAAGTATTACTCACAGAGCTAGTGTTGTTGGGGAAAACTTCCTCAATGTTTGCATATGAGTAAATGATTTGATTTTTGCATCAATTTTAAATCTTAGCTTAGCAGAATATAAAATTCTGGGATGAAAATTGTTTTGTTTGAGTAGATTAAAGGTAGATGACCATTCTTTGCTGCCTTGAAAAGTTTCATTTGAGAAGTCCTTGGTCACTGTTATAGATTCACCCCGTAGGTCAATTGGCATTTACTCCTGGCTGCTTGCAGAATCTTCTCTTTTTTCTTTACTTTGGACAGGTTCATCATAATGTGTCTTGGAGAAGCTCTATTTGAATTGAGGCAACTTGGGGTGCAATATACCTCTGAAAGGAGTGTGTCTGAATCTTTAGTGATGTTTTGGACGTTTTCATTAAGATATTCTCTGGTAGGGCTTCCATTTGTTCTTTTTCCCCTTCTGGGATAGCTATAAATCATATGGTTGAACACTTCATGAAGTCTCATAATTCTCAGTGAACATTCTGCTTTCTTTCTCTGTAACTGCTAGAGTTACCTCATGAGTTTTATCCTTTACTTCTGAGATTCTTTCTTCTGAATGGTCTCATCTGTTATTGATACTTTCTACTGCATCTTTAAGTTCCCTGATTAATTGCTTCAATTACTTACACTCTTCTATATTCATTTTTGTATTCATCATATTGTTCATCTCTTATTTGATTCTGTTTCTGGACTTCCTTTTTATTTTCCACTTTATCAGCAATTTCCTTCATTGATTTTTATCATCTGTATTTTAAATTCCCCTTCTGTAATTTCTAACATTTCTTTATAGGTGGAATATTATGCAGTAGCTACCTCCTGATTGCTTGGTGTGTGTGTTGGGGGTTAACTGTTCTGGATTTTCATATTGCCAGAATATTTCTGCTATTTCTTACTCATGAGAGTTTTCCTTTTGTCTGTTTCCTTCTCCTGCCTTTTCCTTTTACTTCCTATTGCTCTTTAAGTTACCAAGCCTGTGACCTAAGGTGTTGAATTGTCCTTTTGATAAAGGACTAAAAGGATGAGAAGAGTGAAGAGCAAGAATGGATAAAAGATAAAAAAAGAGAAAAGAGAAAGGAAAGGGGTGAGTAAAAGGGAAGAATGACAAAAAGAAGAGAGGAACAAAAAAGAGAGATAGAAGTAATTGTTGTGTACACTAGGGTACGTTGACCCACACTGACAATTTCCAACCTTTAGGGGGGCTGGGCTGGGTGGATCCCTTGACATCTATAGCTCTTTCCAGCATGAGGAGACAAAGGAACTCACCTCCACCAAAGAAATTTTAAAAAGTATAAATCAAACCAAAACAAATAAGCAAAACCTTAAGAGATACAATTGGGGGGGGGGCAAATAACAGGGTCAGAAAAACTAGCAAAAATGAAGCTCTTATTATTAAAGAAGGCAGTAATAAAAATTATATTTACACGAGAAAAGAAAGAAAAAAGAAAAAGAAAAATATAGGTAGAAAAAAGTTTAAAAAAAATTTTAATGGAAAGAAATATTTTTTAGACATCTGAATGTTGCCTGGGCAACAGGTGATCTTCTGGCATATGAGATGCTAATCACGACTGTGATACAGCTGTATAAGGTGGATAATGGAAGCCTCTGCTGACTTCCTTGCCCTCAAACCCCACAAGGTTGGGAGTCTGAATCTCTCCTCTGCCTACTTAATAGACATGCCCCAACATTTCCAAACCCTGTCCCTTGGTTAAGCAGTGGTTTCCCAAGAAAGCATTTGTTGCTTGGATCACACCAGAAGTGGCTGCCTGCTTATCAGATGGCCAGAAAAGATTTCACACTGGGATCCTAAGGGCCAAGTTTGCAAGGCAGACTTCACGCAATGGGTGAACCTGGCCTGCAGCTGAACAATGAAAGCTCTGTTCCACCCTGGCAGCTCAGTTTCAGCCTCTGGGCTCTGTTCAAAGTCACTTGCTCACTTGAAAGATCTCGCAAGGTAACTGAACTAAATGCCCAAGCCCCACTAAAAAAAGAAAAACACAGAGAAGGCCTTTTCTGTCTGTGAACTCTCACCATTGCTTTAACTGCTGCTGCCGCAGCCTCCATGACCACCAGGCCTCTGACCAATGCAAACACTTGCTGCTTTTCCACTGCTTTCATCCTCCTTATGGGGTCCTGAAGTCTTCTTCTATCTCCCTGTGCCTCCAAAGAGATGTTTCTGGGTATATACCATAAGTCAGAGGTTCCTGGAATATTCTTTCCCCAATCTCACAGTGCCCGGTTGCAAAGATGTCTCTAGTCTGCCATCTTGCTCTGCCCCTCCTAGGGACATTTTAAAAAATTATTTTCCCTGAGACTTTGCCTCATTTCTGTTAAGTATGAGTCACTTCCACTAATTTAACCACTGTCATTTATGAGTATATGAGTATATGTATCCTTAAATGTGTTGGAAAGGAAAATATTATTTATAATAATAATAAAACCAAACAAATTTTGAGCAGATAGTATTTATCAAGTGTTATGGTAAATACTAAACATCACATGTGGTAGAAACTCATTATCTCCATTTTATAGATAGGAAACTAAAGTTTTAACTCATCAATGTTGTGTAAAGTACATATTTGTCAGTGATGTAGCAGAGACTAGAACACACAGCTCTATGACACCAAATTCTGTACTACTAACCATGTTATAAGAGTGCTTTGGAGATACATTCCAATGGGATAAGCAATCCTCCTTAAAGAGTCTCATATTAAGGCCAATGAACCTGAGAAGATTAGCACAATGCATCACTTCAGGGACCTGAGAGAGCAAGCAAGTTGGCCCTGCCAGATTATTATCTTTTGTATATAGTGAGTCTTTTCTGCTTGTCTGGGCAGAATGAACAAGTGAAGGACAAAACTTGATAGAGAGGAAATAAATGTGCTAATTTAACTACGCTGACGCTTACATCAAAATTAAAATTTCAACTTTAAAAGCAATGGATGTGAGTGCCTAACAATTTATCAGACACACTCCAATTCTTTAAACAGCTGTGAGAAGAGTAAAATGCAATTTGAGCAAAAATCACTTTATGAGGCTGCTATTGTTTAAATATGTCCCCTAAAAGTTTGTGTTCAAAACTTAATTTCCAATGCAAAAATGTTGAGAGGATGACCTACAAGGTCTAACAATTCAGTTCCCAGACTCATCTAGAAAAACGTGCTACATATCTCGTTGCTAAATATTACTACAGTCACTTTTGAAGTACTATCCTCAGGGAGCTATGCACTAACAACAATGCCTAGTCTACCCTTCAAAATGATTTAGGAATTCTTTCTCTAGAATGGCCATCAGAGCTGTCATTAAATTATTTTGATAGTCTGAATGCCATCAAAATGTCTTCCTTTATCTTTGGGTAAATAAAAAAGTCCTTTAGGGCCAGATAAGGTTAGTAGGGAGAGTTTTCCAGTAGTTATTTGTTTAATGGCTAAAAAATACTTCACAGACAGTATTGAGTGAGCTGGTGCATTACTGTGATGCAAGAGCCAGGAGCTATTGGTAAAAAGTTCATGAGGTTTTCATCTCATTTTTTTATGTAGCCTTTTTCAGCACTTATAACTAGCAAACATGGTTAACTGTTTGCCCAGTTGGTATAAATGCATAATGAACAATCTCTCCAATATCAAAATTGGTTAGCAACAGTGTTTTGACTCGACTTGGACTGACAGAACTGTTTTGGTCATAAAGAATTGGCTGACTTCTATTATGCATTATGATGCTTTATTTAAGGGTCATATCAGTACACCCAAGCTTCATCAACAGTGATAACACAGCTTCAACCATCATCTTTCCTCTCTGAAAGGTCTTGAAAAATACTGACTACCCTTTGTTTTGTTCATGTGTGAGCACTTTGGGATCATTTTTGCGCACGCCTTTCTCATGTCAATATTTTCAGTGAAGATTTCTGTTTATCTATGAATGTTTACTTGGTCTTCGATGAGTATGTCAATTGATTATTCTGATACATTATTCAATAAATTTTTGCAGTGTTTTCATCAGTTCTGTTCTTTTCTAGCTTCCATGACCTCTCCTCATCAGTGACTCTTCAGAAAAATGTTTAAGCCAATGTTTACTGCCATTTTATTCATGGAATTATCCTCATAAACTTGGACTAAAATGTCTCTGATTTCACTTCCACTCTGGTGATGTTTAACAAGAAATTTATTGTTCATTAATTGGTCTAATTCAAGCTCCTATATTCTCATGATGGCATACCAAACAAAACAACATCAAAGAAGGCCACTCAGGAAGACACTGCCATGGGTGATATGAACAAAGCTGTGAGACCCTAATACACCAAGGTTATGAACTCTGACCAATTTGTTTGTATAGTGTTTTCAATGTAAGTACACATGGAAAGTTTGTGAACTAATTGTCAGACCTTAGTATAAGACAAGATTAGGTCTTGAGGGCTCTGTCTTCAGGAATAGATTAACATTGCAGGCTCCTTCACCTTGAACTTACTTAGCCTCTGAAACTGTAAAAAATAAGTTTGTGTTCTTTATAAATTACCCATTGTGATATTGCACTACAGCACCATTTGGGAAAAAATGATAAATTGCTCTCTCACTGACTTGTGTGGGAGATAACTACAACACAGATCTTTGGAGCAACCACTTAGGAACAGGATCCTTTAACCCTCTCAACTTTATGACACAATATTTACCTCCAGCTCCACTATAGTCAAAAAGTATTAATAATTAAATCCATTTAAATGGGATCAGGTTGTTCTTATCAATGGAGTTTTCTCCAATAATTTGAAATTGATCAGAAAAACCTGTTTGACTTTGGTATTAATTATAGCACTAATTCAACAATATATACTACATTTATATGCTAAGGACAATATAGTAAATATAGCCTTATTTCTCTTTTGAGAAAATATTTTAGGTCATATGCATGATGATTATAAATACATAATCATTGTATACACATGCTCTACTGGAATTGTGACCAATTACTTAAAATACTTTTGTAAGTCCACGGGATGTTTTCTATTTGACCATAAATGTCTTAACCAATAGGCTTTCTCTTATGAGTTGACCATAATCCCTTGTTTATTCTCACACTAGCAGCCTTGGAAAAATAACTGTATGAAATAAAAAATATAAGTATTGTACAACTTATAATACTTTAATACAACTATTAAAGTCGGAATACTAAACTGATGACATGGATATTGATTTATAAGATTAGAATGCCAATGTATCAACTGATATTTAAAAATATATATACCTGAATTTTTGCATCAACATGGCTCATGCTATGAAATTCTGGCTGACTAGATACAATGCTTTTAGGCAGATTATCCAGACACACTAAAACCTCAGTTTCCATATATTTTAAATAGGGAAAATATCAGTAACTATATCTCACAAGGTTTTTGAGAGGATTTTTAAAAAAATATAACACATGTGAAGTTCTTATCATGATACCTGGTGTAGTAAGTCCGCATTAAGTCCTATCTACTATTATTATTATGATTATAAAAGCATTTCTTTGAGGTGAGGAATCTTTTATTATTATTATTATTATTATTCTCCAATCATAGCTGTATACATTAATGCTATCAAGGGGTACAATGTGCTGGTTTCATATACAATTTGAACGATTTTCATCAAACTGATTAACATAGCCTTCAAGGCATTTTCTTATTGTATAAAGACATTTGTATTCTGCATACAGTAAGGTTTGCCTGTACCCTTCTAACATGCACCATAGGTGTGGCCCCACCAATTAACCTCCCTCCACCCAAACCTCGCCCTTCCCCTCCCCTCCCTTTCCCCTTTCCCCATATTCTTGTAATATAGTTGGGTTATAGCCTTCATATGAAAGCTATAAATTAGCTTCACAGTAGGGCTGAGTACATTGGATACTTTTTCTTCCATTCTTGAGATACTTTGCTATGAAGACTATGTTCCAGCTCCATCCATGTAAACGTGAAAGAGGTAAAGTCTCCATCTTTCTTTAAGGCTGCATAATATTCCATGGTATACAAGTACCACATTTTATTAATCCATTCGTGGGTCAATGGGCACTTGGGCTTCTTCCATGACTTAGCAATTATGAATTGGGCTGCAATGAAGATTCTGGTATAGATGTCTTTGTTATAATGTGATTTTTGGTCTTCAGGGTATATACCTAGTAAAGGAATTATAGGATCGAATGGCAGGTCTATTTTTAGAACTCTAAGTATTCTCCAAACATCCTTCCAA
>CAUYON010097588.1:0-10517 GCA_963573935.1 Arctocebus calabarensis | reverse complement strand
GAACATGCTACCTGGTTGTTCTCTGAGAGAGAGAATGTTACCCATCTGTGGGAAAAAACAAACATTCAATTCCTTAACAATCCCATGCTGTATTCCTGGGTTGTCAAAGCATCTTCTGACTGACCCAACAAGCCTTTCAGCCAAACAAAAGGTAGCATCCCTCCAATACTTGGGGAAGAATCCCTGAGGACAGTAGCCTCCTCAGCCCATGCGCTTATCTTGTTGCAGGAAGACAAGGCCCAACAGAGAGAAAGAGCACCCAAACACCACATTTATAAGAGGAAGGGCTTTATTACCAGCTGGGAGGTTACGGCATAGAAGAATCCCAAATGGCCGCACTCCCAGTCTGGCTTGATCTTTCCCTTTTTATCAACAGTCAAAAAGTTCCAACCCACAGGTATCCTTCTCATTGGCCAGTTTGAATCAAGTGAGAGATGCTATTCCAGCCCCTACAGAACTACAGGATTTCACAGAACTTGGAAATTTCCAAGTTCCAGGAAGTTAAGTTTACAAATTCCTAAGGGCTGAGTCACCATGGACAGGACCCTGCAAGTGTATCCTTGTGGTCTCCTTGAGAAGATTGGTTCTCCTAGACCTCACCCTTCTTGGGTATCCTCTCTCATCCCCCATGTTTAAGACTTCAATATATTTTAATTTGGGGTCTCAATATCACTTTGTTTCTCCAGGTGCCGATATTAGTTACTTTTTAGCACTGAGGTCTTAAGGACTGTGACTTCTTGGATTCTCCACTCAGGCCTTAATAGTACCATGGTGGTGGTATAATATACATATAAGTTTTTACTTTGCCCTGTGACATTTCCCCCCCTTTTCCCAAAGTCCAAAAGTCCAATTAAGACAAGTTGCTCGAGGAGTTTCCCGCGAGCCTCAGGCTTCAGCCATGCGTTGACCAGCCAGATCCCAGTATGTGACTGGAGCATGGCATGTTGAATGTTCTAAAAGTTACCTTTACTTCCCAAGGGGCAGTGAAGTCCTATTCAGTCAGCTGTGATAACTCCAGGTAAGGATTCCTTCCACCTTCACTGCTGTGCATGTGGTCAGGATGATGGTGGAAAGTCCTCTCTACCTTGGTTTCAGGGGGACTAGTTTCTGATTCTAGACCTAGACTTGGTCTGCTTGATCCTCCAGAGAGAAAGGATGTGCAGAAACAAAAGACTAAGCAGAACATGGTTAATTACTCAGGTGGAGATTTTCCTTGCTATTCTTTCTAGGGTTTTGTCTATTCAGTTCAGTCTTTTCCAGTTTTTTTAGGAGTTCCTGCTAAATTGCAGAGGATTGACAGAGGTCTCTTTGAATAACACCAGTGGCAAGGCCTGTATTCAATTAAGTTTTGCTTCCTGGCAGTTTACCAATTTCTGCTCTTATGGTCCAGTTTATGCACTTTACCCTATCTAAGCTTTGAGGTCTATAAGTTATTCAAAGCTTTAGCTTATTATTTGCACTAGTTTTGTTATGAAGGTTAGCCCATTGTCAAATTTAAACCAGAATGGCAACTTAAACCATGGGATGATTTTTCTGGGCAATACTTTTACTACTTCAGGAGTCCTTTTTATCCGGTGAGGAAGGCTTTTACCTCTTCCAAGTCTGATAGACCATCACCAAGCAAGTACTTGTTCCCGCTAAACCTGGGCATTTCAGTAAAGTCTACCTGGAAGTCCTCGAAGAGTGTTGTTCCATACCACTGGATTCCTGGGGGGATCATCAGTCCTTGGTGCACGTTGAACTGGCTATAGGTGACACACTGTAGACTGACAGTTTTGGCCAGGGCTGCCAGGTGGGAGATGCAGAAGTACCTGCCCAGCACTTTCATCAAATACTCCTGTCACCCTGGTGGCTCCTAGAACCTGGGGGACTGTTACTCGTCCATCTGGCATCTTTAGCCATTCTCCCTCTGCTTCCTGGCTCCCCTCCATTGCCAACCATTCCTTCTCCTTCCAGGAGTAGATGGAATGATCTCTAGAACCCATGGGATGAGGGGAGCCACTTGTGACACCTGGTATGGTTTGGATGCAGCCCTTTTTGCCTCTGTACCGACCTTAGTGTTCCCTTTAGTGATGGTGGAAGCATCTCCTTGATGTCCATGACAGTGAATCACTGCCACCTTTCGGGGTTTTCATACTGCCTCTTGTAACTGAAGTATCTCCTGCTGATACTTAATGTCCTTTTTCCCAGAATGTAATAGTCCCTTCTCCTTGTATGATGCCCTGAGTACTTGGAGAATCAGAAAAGCATTCACATTTTTCCTTTGACTTAGTTCTAAGCCTTGAGTCAAGGCAATTAACTTAGCCTTCTGAGCCAATGTTCCTTGGGGTAGGGGCTTAGTCTCTACAGTCTCTGTTAAGGTGACCACTGTATACCCAGCCCGCCAATCACCTTGCTCTGTCCTGTAACTACTCTAGTCTACATACAAGTCCCAGTTTACAACTGTCCAAAGCTGGTAATGCAAGTCAGGTTTGCTAGAATATACATTATCTATAACTTCTGTACAGTCATGCTTAGTCTCTCTTCCACTGACTGGAAGGAGCATGACTTGGTTCAGGGTGTTCTTACATTAGAGAGCCAAAAACATTCTTTAGTGTCCATTAAAGTGACCACAGACTGGGGCACTTTCACTCTGAGATCCTGCCCTAGAGTCAGCTTATCAGCTTCTTGCACAAGGAGAACAGTAGCAGCTAGAGCCCATAAGCAGGGTGGCCATCCTTTTGCCACTCCATTCAGCTGCTTAGAGATGTAAGCTACAGGCCTTGGCCAGGACCTAACCAGCTGGGTTAACATACCTACAGACATCTTTCCTCTTACTGAGATATACAGAGTTGAGGGCTTGGCCAAGTCTAGTAACCTCAATGCAGGTGCATTTATCAGCCTCACTTTTAGCTGGGAGAAGGCATGTTCCTGTTCTCCTCCCCATTCTAAGGACTCTCCTTCCTTTCCTTTAGTTGCCTTATACAAGGGCTTAGCCAAGACTTTAAAGTTGGGGATTCAAAGACCACAAAAGCCGACTGCACCTAGGAATTTCCAAACTGCTTTTGGCTCTTGGTGGTGGATACATGATTAATGACCTGCCTCTGTTCCATGCCTAGAGTCCTCTCCCCCTGCTGAATAGTAAATACTAGATAACATACTTGCTACTGGCAGATCTGGGCCTTCCATTTAGACACCTTATAGCCACATACCTCTAGATGTCATAAAAGACAGTCTGTGCCTCAGTTGCAGCCCTCCTGGGTAGAGTGCCCTAAAAGGAGGTCATTGACATATTGGAGCAGCACACATTCTAATCCTCAGCTGGGAACTGAGGAATTTCTGGAGGTCACCAGCCACCGCTTCTCCAAAACTTGTGGGTGTTTTGAACCCCTTGTGGCAACCTGGTTCATGTATACTGGATTGCAGTTTTCATGTTTGGTCTCTCCCATTGGAAAGCAAAACAGCTTCTGGCTTCCTGGAGCTAGCCTTATACTGAAAAGGCATTTATTAAGTCCAGGCAAGTGGGCCACTTGGCTTCTGCTGGCAGCAGACTCAGCAGAGTATACGGATTAGGCACAGTAAGATGCAGTATTACAACTACATCATTTGCTGGAAAATTCTCATTTTAGGTTTTAATTCTTCCTGAGGTGTCTATATAGACACAGTAGATAACATCTAATACTGCACAAATTTTTCCAGTGTAGCCAATAGGTGATTTTTGTTGAGTCTTAAGGCTTTAGAGTAAATATAACTACTGTATAAATTCTATACTCTTTGACCAGTCTTTTAGTCCCATTTAACAGATCAATTTAGTAAAACAGTTACATCTCATTTTATGAGTTGACAGTACAGACAATGCTGGGATCTAAATACAGGTGGGTCACAGCCTCTTTTTTCTTTGAACCATTTTTCTCTCTCATTTCTCTCTTTACTAAAGACAAAGTACAGCAGAACTAAATTACTTGCCAAAATAAACCGTACTTTCAGTATACCGGGTCTGATTATCTGCATAAAGTCCAGTAAGAATAATTAATTATTAGCCATCTAGGCTCTCCTTTCCTTTAAAATTGGCTTTGCTGGAACCTTTTATAAGGAATCTCAGGCTGGACTTTCTTGAAAGCCTTTCTTAAGCCCAGGTTTCATCTGTGCCATTAGATACCTGTATGCATTGGGTAAATTCCTCTTGAGGTTCCCCAAGCACATTTTCAATTCCCGGACCCGTCAGCAAGCAACCTTCATTACTTACCACAGATCAGGAAATGTTACTGATGGGTATCTGGCCAGTTTTCCAAAGGGCTTTTCTTATTGTCCTTATAAAGTCAACCTGAATTCCTTAACACAGTCAGACACCTCTGGAAATGCTATTCCAGCCGAAGTCTTGGTATAACCAGTGCCTTCATCCCATCCTATAGAACAAAACAGATTCTTATTGAACTTATGCAAATAACTGTATTGTCAGAAATTAAGAATACTTACAAATGGCTTTCAAATTCTGGAGAAATCAAGGAGAGAGAAAAAATACATATTTCAAATTCTGCTCATAAGTACATACATTGCTTGAAAAGCTATAAATAGCTCAAAAGACAGAAAATTATTTTCTTGACTTCTGAAAAACAGAACACAGACAGAATCAATAATATTTCAAACAAAAAACCATTGCAAACTAGTCTAGTTCCATGTAACTGATTTCTGTTCTGTCTGAAGTTAGGTTAGCAATACTCATAGACATATTAACGTTCCAATGAAAGTTCTAAAAATCTGCATTTAGTCTGAAGGCATTCAATTTCCAAAGACATCAGGAATTTGATTTTGAGACAATTCTTCAGCCTCTCTTAATATTTCTTTTTCTTTTTTGGTTAAACTTTGGACTCAGCCAGTTACATTTAAAAAACACTTTCTTTTTAGATGAATTAAAATTACTACCAACAATATATGTTAGGATAGACCAATGTCTTATCTGTTAGGACAGACAAATTCTTTATAATATTAGAACATATATATATATACATATTCATAACCCATACAAAATTAATCACCATTTCATATTTGACAATGTTTCCTATATGTTTTTAATAAGTCAAATAAGTTTAATTTGTTTTCCTATGAATTTCAGTGGTCTTAATATTTCAAGACGACCAAATTTAGAGTTGTGCTTTTTTTGTTTTTTTTCTGTTGGCTGGGCCAAGTTCGAACCTGCCATCCTCAGTGCAGGTGGCCAACACTGCAACCACTGCACTATGGGTACCAAGCCTCAAATTTAGAGTTTTGATTTTGGAAGGTTTGTCAAAATCAAAGGCCTTAACATTGGCTCAAATAGGATTACATGCCAAAAGATTTTAAAGGAAATACATAGTTAACTGGATCACATGTAAATTCTTTCACAAATTCCCTTTATGACCTGCACAGACAATCTGCAAACATTCTAAACTTTCTTTAACTTTTGCCCTGCCTTTCACTTTCTTATACCACCGTTCTGTTTCAGGACAAAATTTATCACACAAGATTCTTTCTTTACACAATGCCTTTCTCCTTTCTAATTTCTCTTACACTCAAAAACTCACTTCCCACAAAACAGGATCCCAGTTTACCATGAAGTTACCCATTCACTCAGCCAGACTGATAATTAGATTTAAAAAGGCAAGAATCTTATTCTTTGACAAAGACTCAGTTTCCCCAACAATTTAAACAACCAAATTATTACATTTTATTAATGAGAGACATTTTATGAGATATAACATCAATATAGGATTTTCCCACTCAGGGCTGGATAGGGAACCCCCATTTTTCAGGCTCAGGTGAGCTCAGATATCAGACTTCCATTTCCAGGCACAAACCCTCTGAGCCCCAGCAAGGTCATGAAAAAAGCAGTCCCAAACATTTTGGATGGCTCCACCCTGACTAAGGAGCACACAACCTAATCCCTTCCCCAGACAAAAACTGCAGCAAAGACCTAATAACCTTGTCCAAGGTGAGGAGCTGCATTCATTCATTTGCTAGAATACCCATTCAGTTTGTAAAGGTGTTTTTCCATCTACCAGGTCCTGGCCAAAATATCTCTCATGGCCAATATTTACCCCTAGACAAAGGACTTATGCAGGAATCCTCTGACCTGGGCCTCCTCCCCCCTTTCAGAGGATGTTCACCTTGGAGACCTGTTGCTTATATGGGTACAAGCTTGTCCAGCATGAGATTCACACTCTCTCCCCCAGATTTTCAAGGGCCCTCCAGAGGTCACTGGACTGCCCAAACCGCAACACTTTCCAAGGCATGGCCCCTCTGCCAATAGCTCTGACACCTTCCACTCCCTCTGCATGCCCCTCAGTCTAACAAAATGCCATTTTATAACTGATCTGTGGCCCATGGGCTCAATTCTTAAATTCCTGAGACCAAAGACTCACTGAAGAAATTCCAGTAACAAAACTACAACAACATCTTTTCTAATGTCTTTTCATTTTCCCCTAAGACCCACATGGCCACCACCAAAGACAGAAATTGGAAAACCTAGAACTTTCCAGTTTCTCTCAGAATAGCCAGGGGACAAAGTTGGAGTAGAGAAGAAGGGCACACTCACACATTCGTTTCACCCCATGAATGGGGGGGGGGAAACCCTATTGTTACCCATCCCAATCATTCTCCAAGCACTCACATGCACACAATTCCAACCCATTTCTTAACCTGGGCAGCCTCAGTTTCCCACTCGAACTGCCATGTAGCCATAGGAGGCAAACCAACACTCCCCTAGGCCCTGTGGAGGGAGGTCCAACTCCACACTCAGAGTTCTCTCAGTCACACCACATCCACACACTCTGACACACCTCTCAACAGACCTGCCAGTGATCTAATGACCAAGAAGTTGATCAGGCTCCTTCTTCCACTAAAACTGTAGTGAGATTTCCAGATCCATCACACCTTGTCTTAGGTATCTCCCTGTTCCTGCATGCCAGTTCCTCCCAGTGTTTGAGTCCTTATAGACTCGCCGACAGGGTCCTTTCTCAGTCCAGCTGAGGAGTCCACACAGGGAGGCCAAATTGACTCCCTGGCGCTCTCAGTGGGTCATGTCCCCCAGGCTGATCAGCGGCCCCCATGTGGGTGTCCAGAGGAATGGCGGCAACTACCAGGTGCATATTCTCTCCAAGTGTGATCTTGCTTCCTGGGCAGGGAACCAAAAATGTCGCAGGAAGACAAGGCCCAATGGAGAGAAAGAGCACCCAAACACCACGTTTTTAAGAGGAAGGGCTTTATTCACCAGCTGGGAGCTTATGGCATAGAGGAATTCCAAATGGCCATGCTCCCCATCTGGCTTGATCTTTCCCTTTTTATCGACAGTCAAAAAGTCCCACCCCACATGTACCCTTCTTATTGGCCAGTTTGAATCAAGCAGGAGATGCTATTCCAGCCCCTACAGAACTATAGGATTTCAGAAGTTAAGTTTCAAATTCCCAAGGGCTGAGTCACCATGGAGAGGACCCTGCAAGTGTATCCTTGTGGTCTCCTTGGTTCCCCTAGACCTCACCCTTTTCAGGTATCCTCTCTCATTTGGTCATCTGAAATAATTGTTCAACTTTACTCTCTTACCAGCAATGTATGAGAGTTTCAGTCACTATACATTGTCTCTAACATTTAGTTCTATCTGTCTTTCTAATTTTGGGTCTTTTACTGGCTATGATGTAGCAGGAAACCTACATAGACAGAAGACTCTAGGCACCAGTTGGAAGAGAAAGAGGCTTTTTTCTCCGAACAGGAGACTCAGCGGACTAGTGTCCTAAAAACCAAGCCCACTGATTTAATCTCTTGTCTTTCTTTTCTACATTTTTTAGGGCTATGGTGCACATGAAAGTCATGAAGGATGTGAGAAAGATGACTGACATGAAAGTCTTGGGACTCAAGGAAAGGTCAGGTTGGCCTGTGCCCTTGGTACTGGGTGGGCTACCTATCCTCAAAGGTAGGTGGATGGAAGGTTAAGGAAGTTACAAGGTTACTATCTAGGCTCAACACATACCAAGGGAAGGGCATACAGAGACATCTGCTACAGTAGAGGTAGGAGTGTGACAGACCGTTTGGTTAATGCCTATACAGAGTGGCCAGGACAGATCTTTAGCTCTGCTTTTACTCTCTTGCCTCAATGATAGAGATATCATTTTGTCATTTATTTTGCATTTCCCTGGTAACTAATGGTGTTGAGCATCGTCTCATTGAATATTGACTATGAATATATCTTGTTTTGTGAGAGTTTGTGCAAATCCATTGATGACATTTTCAATGAGTTGTCTTCTTAGTATTTAATTAGTAGGAGTTCTTTATGTATTGTTTAGATATTCTGATGATAAGTTCTTCCCTGGATAGATGTGATATAAATATTTTCTCCTATACTTTCTTTGCCTATTCATTTTCTTTTTTGTTTTACATTTCAGAAAGTTTTCATTTGTCATTTTAGAAAATTTCTGGTTAAGGTCCTTCAAGTCTTGCCTAAGAAATTTTTGGTTACCCAGTTTTATAAATATATTCTCTTGTGTTTTTGTTCTAGAAAATTTTACTTTTGTGGTTGGTCCATCTCAAATATATTTTTCTGCATGGTATGAGTTAGTGTGGAGATCAAGCTGTGCGACAGCAGGGCCCTCACAGCCTGGGGAAAATTCAGGGAATGAGCCCCCAACTACTTCTCCTCCATTCCCAAAATAGTCATATTCCTTTCTTCATGATTCCTCTGCCAAAAGTCAGGTAGCTCTTTCTTTGTCTAGTTAACTATGCATAGATCCTTGTGATCTTTGCATTCTTACTTCATGTCATATGCTAATGAAGTTAAGTAGAAACCCCCAAGTCACATAGTTCTTCCTTTGTTTTGTTAACTATGCAGAGACTCTGTGGCCTCTCCCTTCTTGTCATATGTTAACAAAGTTGAGTAGAAACCATTAACAAGATGATTTGTCCTTATTCAATTCATTTAATCTTCTTATATTGCAAGACCCAAAATTTGTCCTTTGTTTATGCTATTTCCCATATTGTCTATGCTACTTCCCTCTGGACAACCCTGTACAGATACTATACAATAAAGCTGATTTTGTGCTTTGGTGCTGACTGCAGCCATCAGCTCAGTCAGACCACCCAATCCCATCTTTCATTTCCGTGTCTTTTCTTGTGCTGTATTTATCTTAGTCCCCACCAATTCCACTCTAGTTTGTTCCCCTTTCTTGCGCTGGTTTGTGACAAGTTAGGAGTTGAAATTAATTTTCTTCATACAGTTATCTAGTTGTTCTAGAATCATTTGTTAAAAACATTCCTTTCCCTACTGAATGTCTTAGTACTGTTGCAAGAAGACCAGGCCCAAAGGAGAGAAAGAGCACCCAAATACCACGTTTACAAGAAGAAGAGCTTTATTTTCCAGCTGGGAGCTTATGGCATAGAGGAATTCCAAATGGCCGCACTCTCCAACTGGCTTGGTCTTTCCCTTTTTATCGATAGCCAAAAAGTTCCACCTGACAGGTACCCTTATTGGCCAGTTTGAATAAAGTGGGAGATGCTATTCCAGGCCCTACAGAACTACAGGATTTCACAGAACATGGAAATTTCCAAGTTCCAGGAAGTTAGGTTTACAAATTCCTAAGGGCTGAGTCACCATGGAGAGGACCCTCCAAGTGTATCCTTGTGCTCTCCTTGAGAAGACCTGTTCTCCCAGACCTTACCCTTCTTGGGTATCCTCTCTCAGTACCTTTATGAATAATCAAGTGATAATATATATGTGGGTCTATTTGTATATTCTCTATTCTGTTCATTTTATCTATTTGTCTACCCTATTCCTCACTGCCTAAATTGTGGTAGTTTTTATTACTTCTTTAAATCAGGTAGTGTAAGCTGGGTGTGGTGGCTCATGCCTATAATCCTAGGACTTTGGGAGGCCAAAGCCCATGAATTGCTTCAGCTCAGGAGTTTGAGACCAGCTTAAGCAAGAACAACACCCCATCTCTAAAAAAATAGCTTAGCATTGTGGTGGGCACCTATAGTCCCAGCTACTTGGAAGCCTTAAGCCCAAGAGTTTGAGGTTGCTGTGAGCTATGATACCATCGCGCTCTATCAAAAGTGGCAAAGTGTGACTCTGTCTCAAAAAGAAAGAAAGAAAGAAAAGAAAACTAGCTAGGCTTGGTGGTTGGTGCCTGTAGTTCCAGCTACTGGGGAGGTTGAGACAAGAGGATCTCTTGAGTCCAGGAATTTGAGGTTGCTATGAGCTCTGAGGCAAGAGTCTACTCAGGGTTACTGATAAGTAAATAAATAAATAAACAAATATATAAATAATAAATAACAAAATAAAAAATAAATCAGGATAGAGTAAATCTTTTATATTCTTCAAAACTATTTTGGTTTTTCACATGAATTACTTTTTCCTTATCTTTACATATAAATTTTTTTTTTTTTTTTTTTTTTGTAAGACAGAATTTATTCACAGAAAAGAAAGAAAAGAATACAGAAAACATTAAGGCATCTGTTAGAGGGAGATAATTCTAGTGGGGAGAGAGAAACTCTCTCCGTTTCTCTCCCAGTCTTTC
>CAUYON010097587.1:0-44940 GCA_963573935.1 Arctocebus calabarensis | reverse complement strand
AAAATGTTTATTGCAGCTCAATTCATAATTGCCAAGTCATGGAAGAAGCCCAAGTGCCCATCGACCCACGAATGGATTAATAAACTTTGGTACATGTACACCATGGAATATTATACAGCCTTAAAGAAAGATGGAGACTTTACCTCTTTCGTGCTTACATGGATGGAGCTGGAACATATTCTTCTTAGCAAAGTATCTCAAGAATGAAAGAAAAAATATCCAATGTACTCAGCCCTACTATGAAGCTAATTTAAAGGGTCCATATTAGGTTCAGTTCTTTAATAACTTCAAAATACACTGTTGGGATTTTGATTAGAATTGTACTGAATCTATAGATCAGTTTGAAAAGAATTGACATCTTAATCACTGAGTCTTTCAATTCAGAATGACAGATATCTCTTCATTTATTGATTTCTTTATTTCTGTCTCAAGTATTTTGTAGTTTTCCACACACAGATGCTGTACATATTTGTTAGATCTGTGCTTACGTACATCATTTTAATTTAATCTATTATAAGTGATACACATTTTTTGTATCAAATTTTGGTTGTTCAAGGCTACTGTTTAGGAAAGCACTTGACTTTTGTATATTGACCTTTTGTTATAAGACCTTGCAATATTCACCTACCATTTTCTCATGTGGTGGGAAAGCTTATTATCTGGCTAAGTCTCCAATTAGCCAGACCAGCTGTGTTCCCATGGCTCCCAGTCCTCAGCCTAACTAGGGTTTCATCTTCTTGTCAGCCAACCAAATTGTGGGGCTGCACTAATCACACTCTGCTGTGGGACAGGGTCTAACCCATTGTCTTGTGGCTATAGAAGTTGCCTCACACAGTCCCTTTCTTTGTCACCCTGCACAGTGTGTGGTGACATCCCCAGCCCTCAGCTGTGAGTGTTTGTAACCTAAGACTGGTCACTGGAGTTCTTCATAGGGTTAGGATTAGGGTTAGGTTTAGGGTTGACCCTTGTCTCCCACAGGAGAGTGTGATTAGTTCAGCCCCACAATTTGGTTGGCTGACAAGAAGATGAAACCCTAGTTAGGCTGAGAACTGGGGGCCATGGGAACACAGCTGGTCTGGCTAATTGTACCCTAGTCCACACTCAGTTTCTAGCAATGCATCAAAATAACCATTTATGAAGTCCCACTAGGCCATATCTCCAGGGGCTTCCCCTACAACTAAGCAGACAACACTTTCTGTACATACAGCAACAAACTAGTTTTTCCATATTTGAGGGTGCTGGTTTTCTCTCTCATATCAACCCATGAAGGGCATCTAAGAAAAGCCAATTTTTGTTTTCTTCCTTTTTTCTAGTAGTGAGGATGGTTGCAACTCTCCCCAAGCTCTTTAAATTCTGCAGTAAAAACTAAAAATGCTCATTATTTTGTCAATGAATGTTGACTCCATAGTTTAAAATTGCATGATAAAAATTCTATATTAATTTCCTATGCTTAATTATCCAGTTCTTAAGGCTTGCATGTTTATGAAGCACAATTGTTATTCTCAGCTTCTAAGAAAGAAGCATTAAAATATATGGTATTTTTGGAGGGGGAAGCAAGCAAAATTTATAAGCTTATTCTTTCATTGTAATATATTTCAATGACATTCATATAGGCTTACAGAGAATTTAGCATATGCTTTCCATTTTCACACTTTTTTCCACTTCATTATAATACTAATTATAATAATTATAATAGTATAATAACAGTAATTTTAACATTCATAATAGTAGAGCAGCTAACATAAAGATTGGTTTGGATCAGGTAAAGTGGTAAATTTTCTATTTGTATTGATTTTCCCACTTAATTTTTCCATCAGTGATATGAAGAAGGTGCTACCATATTTCCTATATTAAAGAATCAGTGACTGAGACTAGGGGGTTCATGCAATCTTCTCTACTCTGTAAAATTACAAATATCACAGTCAAACGTGAAATCTGAATGATCTGACTCAGATAAAATTATTATATTTGTTTTTTCTCTCCATTCATTTCGAGAGAAATGAGTACTTCTACTTTTCCTTATTTTACAATTTATCCCTATTTAGACTTAGAACAAATAAAATTTATTAACAATAACATTTATGTAGTACTTTATGGTTTTCCAAATACTTATGTGCAATTATTTGAGAAAATGCAAAGCAAATCTATGGGTGTAATAGGGAAAGAGAAAGAGCAAAACCAAGGGAAATTACCCCATCCTTGCACTATTTTGAATCATATTTTTGTCTTAAAATGCTGCATAAAAATTATTGGTAGTTAAAATTTAATGTATGTGTTAATTAGATAGATAATTTTATTACTCAGTGCTAACATTCCTAAAAACCAAAGCCCATCCAATTTAATTAATATATAGGTATCCTGGAAAGATCTTGGAGTGAACAGCAGTGGTTTACTTAACCTCTCACACAGAGAGGAGTCATGTGATTTAGGTTTTTTTTTTTTTTTTTTGTAGCGACAGTGTCTGACTTTATTGCCCTTGGTAGAGTGCTGTGGCATCACACTGCTCACAGCAACCTCCAGTTCCTGGGCTTAGGTGATTCTCTTGCCTCAGCCTCCCAAATAGCTGGGACTACAGGCACCCACCACAGCGCCTGGCTATTTTTTTGCTTTGCAGTTCAGCCGAGGCCAGGCTTGAACTCGCCACCTTCGGTATATGGGGCCGGCACCTACTCACTGAGCCACAGGCACCACCCGTGATTTAGACGTTTTAGCTCAGGTAACAAGCATTTTCAGATAAAGTTTCCTGCTTAGGGAACTGTGGGTGGCAATATTTAAATAATTTAGAATCTGAGATAAGGATTCAAGTGTAAGTAGCTTATTTAGTTTGTGAAAGGATGAAACCTGGAAGGGGGTTGAGATCAAAAATAAGAGGTAAAAAAAGATGCCAAAAAATGTTTACATTTTAAAACAAGTTACCACTGCAGGCTATGGAACTCTGTGTATAATGTATTAATAAAAACCTTGCTTCTGATATTTCCCTCTCAAGAACAATTGATTATTGGTTGGGTGCTACTCCTTGAGGATGTTAATTTTCCTGCAATTGTTGCAAGCCCAGAGCTAGCAGTATGGTTTCTGCATGCTAGACAAGGCAGTCAGACAAATAGTTGGAAGGTGGGCAGGTGGAAGCTTGGTCTGGGAGCATGGAAATGCTAAATAGGGAAAGAGTATGGATGGGGTACTGCCTGCATCTGCTACAGCATCAGGCAGCCTACCTCAAGTGTGTGTTTGTGATCGTAACTTTCTATGTTGCCTTGAAGTACAGTTTAATGATAGGCAAATGATTACCTGAGGCTTCAACATGTAATCAATTCACTTTAGAGTTAGCCAGAATTTTCACTTACTCTAAAATGCATAGATTCCTTCAAGTCTATAAATATTTTTGTTATGATCTGCTTTTGTAACTACTATAGAAGAGAAAACATAGTCACAAAACTAATATATAGATATATAAAAGCTAATATCCTATGTCATAACGAAACTGGAGTTTCGTCTTCAGTAGGTTCTTGGTCTGGGTGATTAGAAGAATGAATCCACAGACCACAGATTAGTGGTAAGACAGGATTTGTTTACAGAAAAGAAAAGAATACAAAAACGCCAAAGCTCCTGGCAGAGAGAATCCAGATGGGGAAAAAGCTCTCTGGTTCCCTCTTTCTCTGGGCTCTTTGTCCAGGGGTATATATAGTTGCATGGGGTCCTCTGTAGTTAGATTTAGCAGGAACTCAGTAGAAAATAATGGCTACAATCCCTTTCATTCCCAGGCCTAGGAAACGTATGTGAAATTGACCAGGTCTAGGAAATGGGAGGTTCTCTGGTCAGCCAGAAGTGCAAGTGCACCAGACCTAAGGTGCTGGTGTCTCTCCAGCAGTTGTCTGCCCTGCCCACCCCCGCCACCCCCCGGCTCTGGCGCCTCCAGCGGTGGCCCCCCTGCCTATCCTCCAGCTGCTGGTTCCTCTGCCGGCTGCCAGGACACCATCACCACCACAGAGAGGGCAGCAGGTCCTCCAGCTCAGCTGGGAAGCCTCTTGTCCTGTATCAATAATATAAGCAACTTTATGAACAATAACTACTCCACGTTTTCAAAGAGATTTCGCATTAATATTTGTTTTAAGGCAATTACCTTGCTCTCTTCAAGAAAAAAAATTCTTTAAATCAAAGACTTAAGAAGATGAATATGACCAAGAAAACTAAATGAAAAAATAAATGAGAAAACCAGAGAAGAAAAAAAAATTGTTGGAAGATTCGATACGTATTGAACTCAAACTCTTACACACAACCTATACATTTAAATCTTTTTCCCGTTGATACCAGAGTTTCAGGTTCTTGATCTCAGGGATTCAAAGAATGAATCCACTGACCACAGATCAGTGGTAAGATAGGATTTATTCACAGAAACAAATACAAAAACCAAAGGTCCTGGCAGAAAGAACCCAGGAGGGTTCCCCCCATCTGTTCTTGGGCTCTCTGCTCAGGGGTTTATAGTGGCAGGGGGTTGTTTTGCTGGAACTTAATGATGACTTTTAGGGAGGGTCTTATCAGTTACAGTCAGCTGTCCATTGAATGCTTCAAGCCTTGGAAACTTACATGAAATTGACCAGCCAAAAGTCAATTGGGAGGCGAAGGCAAGGCGCCAGTGTTTCCCTGCAGATGTCCAGCCCTTCCAGAAAGCTGGTTCCTCCTGTCACAGCATCAATGCCATCAGGGCTAAGACAGCTGGTGGTGGTGCCACCTTGTCCTGCATCACCGTGCTGCACAGGCGGGCTTTGCTAGGTTATAGCAAACAGTTAAACCAGGAATTGTACCGTATTAGACAATACATGCTTATTTCCTTTCTATATGCCCAAGAACCACATTATCTTCTGGAATGTGTTTATCTGGAGCATTTTTATAATTAAAAATAAGTCAAAAAGAAGGAGGGAGTAAACACACAACCCACCATCTTCCCCAGAGCGGTGTGGCACACACTAATTTAGGAGCGTGAATCAGGTTCATGGCTATGACACAATTGCAAGTGACAGCCAGTAATATTAGGACACCACTAAGGGTTTCCCCCATAGTCTGCCCTTCTCCTGACAAATCAACCTGTGCTTATTTTCTTACCCAGGTATAAAAACTCCATTTTCCAGACACTCAAACCAAAAGCCCATTCAGTCCCCAGGTAAAAAGAGAGGATCTCTGGCTGACGTTTCATTATCTCTGCATGAGATCTGCATGTGACTCCTTGTTGCTGTAGAGATAATAAAGTTTAAAACAAAAAGTAAACACAAACAGTACTTTACTGTCTGAAATTACAGAATAGCAACTGGTAATTTTAATAATTATACCATTAAGGAGGACAACAGTGGGAGCCCCGGCCATTCCTGCGGCTGGGTGGTTTTGTGTGTTCACAGGCAGGTACAGTGAAGGCCTGGGGCAGACTCGCCAGGGGATTATGGAGGAAATTTATTGATTTGGCCCCGATTCTACCCTCTAGATAAAGATGCTGTGAGCAATGGGGAATATGTTCTTTATTTTCCCAGTTCATTTCTTATCTGAATTGTGGCAATAGAGTTGTTTTTAATGTGGTGTAGTAAAAGAGTCTTAAAACCTTGGCTTAAGGTTTGTTTGGTAGTTCATTACCCTCAAAATTTTATAGGCTTCTGATCTATTGGTTTCCAGTTAGCTCCAAGAGAAAAAAAATCCAAAGTTTAATATTTTAGTCCAAATTTTCAAATATACTTCATTTCTTTCTTCCATCATTGCTGTATTTCTCTGTCTTAAGGGGTTTACCTGGAAGTGATTTGAAATGATTGGACAGACCACTACTTAGTCTTATTTCTACATTGTCACTTTGCACAGTAAGAGTATTTATTGGACATTTGTTTTCTCAAAGTGTCTTGCAGTCTCATCTCTTGCTGTTTCTTACCTACTCCAGAGAACTCTTCCTTTCCAAGCATACAAAGCCTTGAAGTAAGAAATGTATCTCTTCCCATTCATTTCCACTTGCCCACCAGTCAATGATACTCTAATATTATCTTTTTTATAATAATAAAATAATAAGTTGTCGGGTGGAGCCTGTGGCTCAAAGGAGTACGGTGCCAGCCCCATATGCTGGAGGTGGCAGGTTCAAACCCAGCCTCGGGCCAAAAACGGCAATAACAATAATAATAATAATAATAATAAGAAGAAGAAGAAGAAGAAGAAGAAGTTGTCATCCTGCCTATCAGCTCCTCATGTCAGGAACATGGTGATGACTATTTGCCAAGTACTTGGCTACTATGTAGTGACAACCATCTTTGCTCTAGCTTCCACCATCAGCCGGTTTGACTGCCATCTGACCGTGTTTTAATGTCAAATATTATAAGTTTCTCTAATATGGCACTTCTTTTATGTATCAGAACTATACTATGTCATTTATATAGGTAACAGGATTGGAAGATCCTTAATGAGTTCCCTAACCTCAGAGACTAAACACGTACTTTTACAATAGAATGTGTTTGCTTTAAGAGCCCAGCCCCAGCCCATCCTGTAGCTAGCCACCTGGCATGTTTACCCTCAGAGTAGCTCTGTGAAAGGGTGGAAGCAGAACCTGAGCTTGTAACCGGCTTGACACTATTTTGTCCACTAGTTAGTGTATTCGGGGTTCCACAATATCATGACAACTGAAAAATATGAAGCAGAAGTGTCCAACCTGCAGCCTGTAGATGACATGCGTATTTTGTGAGGGCTCTGCTTGCTTATCTGTGATGTGGGATATCACAAAAAATTATGCACAGAATTTTTTCTTTACTAATCAGATTCATTACCATTGTGTATTTAACATGTGGCCCCAGATAGCTCTTATTTTTCCAAGGTATGGCAGAAAACAGAAAAGTTTGGACATTCCTGATAGGGAAATAAAGTAAGTATTTGCTGTAAATGTTTCTGCCTCATTATTATTTTGTTCGGAATACTGTCCCTTGGCTAGGCTCTTCACTTACTCCATGGTTGTACTAAGAGGAGCACATTGGGCTAAATTTGGGCAAAAAGACACATAAAACCAGTTGGTTGCTTTTACTTTAATTAATGACCATAAATACCATATATATACTTAGCAAGGCCATGGATTCATGCCACATATCCCTGTTTTTTTTACATTCCTATTTAAATATTTTAGAAATTCTTTACAAATCACAATCTCATAGCTTTTCCTATTTTTTTTATCAGTATCAAATGAAATCTTAGTTTCCTACTTTGTAAATTTTCTTTGTAGAGAAAATAGAAACATTCAGATTATACAGAATAACCTTACCTATTTACTACTTTTATTAATATATTTGTATCGGAAGCCATATATTACTCAAATTGTTATTTTTTTATTTATATAGATATTTTATAATTTTAAATTCCAACTATGATGGATATGTAATAGAGACATATATTTATGGGATACATGTTTTTTTAACACAGGTATACAGTGCGTAAAAATAATAAAATCAGATTAATTGGAATACCTATCACTTCAAGTATTTATCGTTTCTTCATGTTAGAAACATTTCAATTCAGCTCCGTTAGTCATTGTACAATATACTGTATCTTATTGTTGACTATCATTAAGTGTGTTATACTATAAAATATTAGCTTTTGCTAATTTTTTCTTGCTATATTTTTGCACTCATTAATCATCCCCAATTTTTACCTCCCATGTTTCTGCTACCCTTCTCACCCTGTGGGAACCATCATCTATACACCATCACTGGGGAATCAATTGTTTTAGAGTGTAGCTCTCACTTATGGGCAAGAACATACAACAATTGTCTTTCTGTGTATTATTTAACATAATTGCCTAGTCCCAATCGTGTTGTTGCAACAGACAGGATCTTATCCCTTTTTAAGGCTGATAATATTCCATTGTGTATACCAATAGTGCTACCATAAAAACAGGAGGGCAGATTCCACTTTGATCAACTGATTTCCTTACTTTTGCAGGTACACCTTGCAGTGGGATTTCTAGGTAACATGGTAGTTCTATTTTTAGTTTTTTGGGGAACAGTTTTACTGTTCTTTAAAGTGGCTGCACTAATTCACATTCCTACCAACAATAGTTGGGGGGGTCCCCTTTTCTCTCACCTTACCAACATTTTTTAATTGCCTGTCCCTTTGAGAAAATCCATTTTTACTGGGATAGCTTTGATTTGCATTTCTCCAATGACTAATGATATCGAACATTTTTTCTTTTTTCTTTTAGATTGCTGGGGATTCATTGAGGGTACAAGACTTGCATTTGACTTGCATTTCTCTGACAACTAAGAATGTTGAACATTTTTTCTGTACCTTTTAGCCATTTTTCTGTCTTCCTTTGAGACATATCTGTTCGTGTATTTTTCCCGTTTATCAACTAGATCATTTGATGTTTTTTCCCATTGAGTTGTTTGAGTTCCCTATACAAGGATAGCACAGTTACTAGTCCTTTGTCATATTGTAGTGTGTATGCACTTTCTCCCATTCCACAGGTTGTCTCTTTGCTTATTGACTATCTCCATTGCTATTCAGAAGCTGCTTCGCTTCATGTGATCCCATTTGCTTTTTAGGTACTTGGGGAACGTTTGCCAGACCGATGCCCAGAATATTTCTTCTTTTTGTTCTTTGTTTGGTTTTTAGTGTTTTCATAGTTATAAGTTTGGGGTTCAGGTCTTAAATTCAATTTGATTTGATTTTTGTAAATTGTAAAGAGTATTTGAAGGGTCTAGTTTCATTCCTCTACAAATGGATATCCAGTTTTCCCAGCACCATCTTAAAGACACTATTCTTTTCCCCAATGTATATTCTTGGCAGCTTTGTGGAAAATGAATTCATTATGTACAGATGTGTGCTTTATTTCTGTGTTCTCTATTGTGTTATGTTGTTTTATCTGTCTGATCTTAGGCCAGTACCATGCTGTTTTGGTTATTATAGCTCTGTAGAATAATTTGAACTCAAATAATGTGATTCCTTCAGTTTCATTCTTTTTGCTCAGAATGGTTTTGGCTGCTTGAGTCTTTTGTGATCCCATAATGAATCTTACAAGGGTACATGTGAAATTTACTAAATGTAGAATATAAATGTCTTTACACAATAACTAAGAAAATGCCATAAAGGCTATGTTAATCAGTTTCATAAAAATATTTCAAATTGTGTATAAAACCAGCACATTGTACCCCATGGTTGCATTAATGTACACAGCTATGATTTAATAAAAAAATTAAAAAAAATTAGGATTATATTTTCTACTTCTGTGAAGGATTTCATTAGTAATTTGATGGGTATTACATCATATCTGGAGATTGCTTTGGGTAATTGCATATTTTGAGTAGATTACTCAAGTCCATGAGTATTCAATATCTATTTTGCATCCTCTTCAATTACTTTGAACAATATTTTATAATTTTTACAGAAAAGATCTTTCATTCTTTGGGTAAGGTTATTCTTAGGTATTTTACTTTAGTTATAGCTATTGTAAATGGGATTACTGGGATTACTTTCCCTTTGCTTCCTCAGTGGTTCTCTGTTGGCATACAGAAATGCTACTGACTTTTTGATGTTGACATTGTGTGGAGCAACTTTACAGAATTTGTTTATAACTTCTAATTTTTTTTATTGGTGGATACTTTAGATTTCTGTAAATATAAAATTATCTCATCTGCAAAGAAAAATAATTTAACTCCTCCCTTTATAACTTGGATGCCCTTGATTTCTTTCTCTTGTCTGATGCTATAGCTAGGACTTACATTACTGGGTTGAGTGATAGTGCTAAAAGTGGGCAACCTTATCTTATTTCTTAGAAGAAAAGGCTTTCAGATTTTTCCTCTCAGCATGATATTAGTAGTGGGCCTGTCATATATGACTTTTTTTATGTTTATGTATATTCTTTTTCCACCCTTTTTTTGAGGGTGCCTATCAGGAAGGGATGCCAAATTTTATATAAGGTTTTTTTTGGCATCATTTGCAATGATCATATGGGTTTTTTTCCCTCACTCTGTTGATAGGAGTATCACATTGATTGATTTGTGTGTGTTGAACCATCCTTGCATCTCTGTGATGAGAGGCATCTCTGCCATTTAATCATGATGAATAATCTTAATATGCTGTTGAATTTGGTTTACTAGTATTTGGTTGAGGCTGCTTGTACCTATGTACATAAAAGACACTGGAGTGTAGGTTTCTTTTTTTGTTCGGTCATTGGTTCCACTATAAGGCGATATTCATCTTGTAACAGGAATAAATTTAAAAAATAAAGTACAAAGAAGAAAAGGAAAAGGGGACCACAAATATTAATCTGTAACATACAGAGTGGAGAAAAGTTTGTATCTAAAAATTAAGAAGAAAAATGCAGTAAAACAACTTAACAAATGAATTGAATATGATCTTTCAATAAAATAAGATACAGCTGTTATTTTTATAATTGTTTATTGCTCTATCCCTTGCTGGAAGTGTATAAGCTCCACAAGGATGAGGTCCATGTCTATTTTTATCTGTAACTATATCCTAATTGTCTAAAATAGCGACCAAGTGGTAAAAACTGCCAAGCATTTAAATTTTCTAAACAAATGAATATATTTAGTTAAGTATAGGCACTTCTATTTACCCTCTAAGTTTCCATTCTTTTAAAGTATTTGAGGCAGAAAATTTTGAGCCACAAATACTGAGGCGGAAATTTCATTTTTATGGAGATACACTTGTGTCACACTTCTGAACATTGATTATATCTTCTACAGCTCTGGTGTCACCCACTAAACCATCAGAGAGTGCTGGATCATTACACAGGCAGACAGGAAGAGCACAGACTCCCTTGAATCTTCCCATGTTAGCCAGTCTAGGACTGCCATCCTCCAGTAAAACCTTACCAGAAGCAACGTCCTCACACATGATACTCTTGATATCCCCAAGTGTCCTCTTCTGCAGATTTGCTGGTATCATAGGAAAACTAATTTGGAAGAACAGATTGGCTTATTTGTTTGTACTAAGATGCATGTGCTAGACATTCATATCTTGGAATTAAATTCCTATGTTACTGTTTTTCAACTGCCAACATATATGAGAAATCTAGAGACTCCTTGGAGGTTCTGATCTGAGGTACATGCCAGGTCTCAGGATTTAAACAAGTTGTCATTTTAATTCAGGTGATTTCTAAACTATACATTTATAAAAAATCATTCTGTGTTCATATCTATAAAATCATTCAGAAAGGGTAATAAAACCCAAATGTAGTACTCATAGCTTCATCCTGGAATCTTCCTGAGTGATCCTGGTTTGGGCTTCTCTTCCCATCCCCCAGCCATCATGGAATGATAGCAATGGTCCATAATGTCTAAAAGGGATCTAAAAGTGGGCATAAGTTTAAATTTCAACTTAAAATGGTATTTGTATTTTCTACCTAAATCTTCTATATCAAATTCTTATTGCTCATCTCTTAAATCATATTTTGATTATATTTCATAACTTCTTAGCCACCTTTGCTTCTGAAAAGTAAAGTGTGATTTGCAACTGTAATCTTAAACCCAATTTAAATTTCATATCTTCACACTCTTAAAAGCAGGCATTAACCATATCCTTAGTTTAACAGTAGTAGTGGTTAGCTAGGGAGATAAAAGGCAAGACTTTGTGACACTTACTGTACCCATCCTTTTCAAGACTAATCTCTTCTGATGCTGGAAGTAGGGACCAAAAGGGACCATATATATTTTATGGAAACTGTCATTGTCCATGATAGAGGGATGTGTCAGTTCCAGGTTAGCCCAGACATTCATCTGACACTAATTGCCCATACTCTATACTGAGGTTAGGAGTGTGACCATTTTACAGGAGCCTCAGGCGCTAGAAAGCTCTTCTTTTGAAGCCTCCAACTAAACAGAATCAGGCACCAGTCTTCATGCTGATGCCTATTCCCACACATTAGGAGGCTCCTCCTTTAGCTTCCTAGGAATAATCTCACCAAGTTCTCTTTTCTTGGAAGCTCTAGAGAAGACCTCCTGATATAGTACCTTATTAAGCCACAAGACAGCTTTGCTGCCAAGTGATTCATCCAATATTAGGTCGGATGCTCCCTCTCTCTCCTTTATGGAAGAAGAAAAAGAATTTCTCTTTTTTTTATGAGACAAAGCCTCAAGATGTCACCCTAGATAGAGTGCTGTGGCGTCACAGCTCACAGCAACCTCCAATTCCTGGGCTCAAGCGAGTCTCTTGCCTCCGCCTCCCAAGTAGCTGGGACTACAGGCGCCCGCCACAATGTCTGGCCATTTTTTGGTTGCAGCCGTCATTGATGTTTGGTGGGCCTGGGCTGGATTCGAACCCACCAGCTCAGGTGTACATGGCTGGTGCCTTAGCCCATTGAGCCACAGGTGCCAAACCGAAAAAGAATTTCTCATCTGGACAGGGTTTGGGTTTGGGTTTGGAGTAAAATGGCACTTCACAGGCATTGCAATAGCTCAGTGGCATTTAAATGACTCATTATTCATCTTCTATCAATTTTTAGCTGTTTAGTATATTGAGAACTTGGACCATCTTGTATTTCACATATTGGAACACATGTCATATTAGTATATAAAGTACTTTCACACAAATCAATATGTGGCTTCACAGCGACATGCTGCAGCTAATACATGTGGCACTAAAACATATGACTGAAGAGGTCTTTTCTGGTATAGGAAATACTTATAAGGGTTTTAATGGGATAGAGTTTGGTTCAATTTAGCTAAAACACATGAAAGCTAACTATATTCAAAACAGTGTGCTATTACTCAGAATATCAAGATAAAGAGAATGTATCTTATGATCTAGGAATTCCATTTGGTGGAGTACCAAATATGCTTCTGTTAATTATAACTCTGATTAATAATCTGTGTCAAGAGATGAAATAATGAGATTTGGAATCTGTGGAGATGAACGGTAGTCGCCATCATTCTCATCCATGTCTTAGATGAGATTGTTGGATAGCTGGAGCTGGCCATCAGAAAGAGGAAACAGGAAGGGCATTTAGTCCAAAATATGTTTCTGCTATTCTTTTCCACACTCGTTATTACCATCTTAAAAAAAAAAAGTAGTTGCTACACAGATGTTCAGCACTCTCAAAGCATTTCTCTTGGTAGAGGCAATTGGCAATCCAGTCTGAACAGCACAGGGGTGTGGAAATCTGCAGTAAAACATGTAGAAATCAGTGAAGAACAGTGTATTTGGGCATGTTAGCCCCCAAACTCAGCAGATGAAAAGATCTTGGGCCAGGAAAGTGTGGAATATTATAGACATAGCTAACAGCTCAACCACTTTCATATGCATCACTCTGCTTCAGCCTCACCCTAATGGGGAGTTGAGATCTAAGGTATAAATAATACCAATGAAAGGAATTCTTCATCCAATGAATGTACTATTCTAGAGAATGTAAAAATACCTAGACCCCTTCCATGGATTAACTAAGAAGTTTTTACCTTTTCTTTATGTGCTTGTTTATTAGTTTATTTTTGGTCTCAGAGAAAAGTTTGGCAGGATGGAACAGAGAGAAAGAACTAGAGCGGTATAAAAATGTACAGCGAAGGAAAGTCAGGATACCACTGACCACTCCTGTGTTGTAAAAGCTGAGTAATACTAAGGGTTAGTGAAAATGATAGAAGTAGGAGTAACAACAACAATAACCAAATAGTAAAGTCTGCCTTTGAGACCTTTGAGACTTGCCATTACTATATGTTAGAAGTTTTCAGTAGAAAACCTCTTTTCAATAGAAGACCTGAATATGAGCAACACTGTAAGGTTGATAATAATCATATTTTGTTTTGCAGTAAATTTATATTTGGAAGTCACTAACTGCCTCGATGTTGCATCCATAACACATTGTGGAAATGATAAAAAAAGGACAAATGGAGTCAATTAATTCTTGGAAACATCCTCACAGAATTATATCTTTTGATTGAAGAGGATTAATTTTTGTTTGTTTGTTTTATTTCTTTTGCTTCACTTTTCTGGTAATAAACTTGATGTTTCCAATTTCTTTCCTTTTATTTTCTGTTAATTTTATTGCCATCAACACACATTCACTCCTCTCAGTCCACTGAACCTGAACTCATGAATGTCACCAATGATAGACAATTTCCTAAATAAAAATGGACTCTCTGAACATTGGTTCATTTGATTTTTCAGAAACAATTGACACAGCTCTTTTTCCTTTGATACATACACTTGGTTCACTTGGCTTACCCCACTGAAACTCTTGAATTTTCTCCCATATCATGGGAGTCACGTGGTTTCTGATGCTGCATCTTTCTCTCCTCTCAGACTATTAAAGGGGCTCCATGACTAGTCCTTGGGTATCTTATCAGTCCTTATGATTTAATTATCACCCATGAATTTACAACACTAAAATTAACATATTTAACCCAGAACTGTTTGTGTGAATACCTGACGCTGATACAGAAAACCTACATGCATCACCATTTTTATTAAATATATTAATGTAACATGAGCAAAGATGAACTCATGATCATTCCACCGAAGTCTCACCTACCTGCACACTTCATTGCTTCAGTTCATGGCAAATTCTTCCTTCTAGTTTCTCAGAAACAAACAAAAACATTTTATTTCATCACAGAATCCTTTAATTAAAAAAAAAACACACACACAAAACACTAACCAAAGAAGTAAAAAAATCACTAAGCAAACCATCATAATATCAACCTAACTTAACTTTAAAATATTTGAATTTCAAGCACCCTGTTTATTTCTACCATACCACTAATCTAAGCCAACATCTCTCACCTGGAACTTGTAATAAATTCCTAAGGGGTGTCCCTGATAATATCAAGAGCTTAGATACTCAAATCACAGCCCCCAAAACAAGCCTTTGAGAACATAAATGAGAACTGTTTTTCTTCTTCTTAAAACCCTACATGGCTGCTCTTTACATTCAGTATAAAAGCCAAGATTTCTAAAATGCTCATAAGAAGAGTGATCATTTAAGTTATGATCCTAACACATTAGAGATTTAAAGGAGTTATAATATTAATGACAGAACAATACACATAAAGGTAAATTGGCGTAGGAACCGAGGATGTTTCATTACCCTGCTGTCAAGGTACCTCATCCTTTGCCCCCATTACCTTTCTGATCTCTACTCTTCTTCTCTGTTATTAATTCTGTCTTCATTACAAGGCTCACTTGTTCTTTCTTAAGCATACCATGCAGCCAAGCACACTTCTACTGTGGAACCACATTTCACTTTGTTCTTATCCCAGGAATTCACCAGGATCATTCTCTTGTGTCCTTACTGAAACTACACAAGCTATGCACTTAACAAAGTGTCCAGTACGTAATAAAGAAATGGTGGCTGTAGCAGCTAGCAGAGCATTATGATTCTCATCAACATTTCTATGTGTTTGCAAAACTTAAAGTGAATATACTTTGAACCTAACAAAGTGTCCAGTACATAATAAACAAATGTTAGCTGCTGCAACAGCAACAACATTATAACTGAATTCTCCTTTAGTAAAACAAGAAATTTGGAATGAAAAATGAAAGTATAGTGTATGTATATGTGCATAAATGTACACAAATATATATCAATTGCTATACTTATCTAATTTTTTTTTTACTTATCTAACTATTATTATGCTATTCATGATCTAAATATCTAGATGTGAATTTAAATAATATTTCTAACCTGGTGTAGTCAGGGCTATAAGTTATTTCTTTAATTTGAATAATAAATAGAAAAATGCCTTAAATGTTAGAATCAGGACAGTCCTAACTCAGATATATAGCTAGCTATCATTTAATCAAATTTCAATTATTTATTTTTGTTGTTGCTGTGTTTGCCACTGAGATCATCTTCATAAACTCTTTGTGTAGGCCAATATCTAGAAGGGCTTTTTCAGCATTTTATTCTACAGTTCTTATGGTTTTATGCCTTACATTTAGGTCTTTTATCCATCCTGAATTAATTTTTGTAAATAATGAGCAATGCATCCTGTTTCCATCCCCTGCATGTGGCTCTCCATTTTCCCAGCTCTGTTTGTTGAATAGGGATTCTTTCCCCCAGTGTATAATGTTGTCTGCTTTGTGAAAGATCAGTTTGCTATATGCGGATGGTTTTACATCTGAATTTTCTGTTCTTTTCCTTTAGGCTATGTCTCTATTTTCCTGCCAAAACCATGCTTTTTTTGGTTACTATAGCTTTGTAGCATAGTTTGAAGTCTGGTAATGAGAAGTCTCCATATTTGTTCTTTTTCTTAGTTGCTTTGGGCTCTTTGGGCTCTTTTCTGGTTCCACATAAAGTATAGAATTATTTTTTCTAGATATGTAAAATATTATATTGGTATTTTTATGGCAATTACATTTTTTTATTTCTCAATTTGTATATATTTTTATTTCTATGGAGGAAAAGGACAACAAAGATTTATGAACTGTTATTTGTATAAGCAAGTTTTTTAAAGAAAGTATTTCAGTCTTTAACTATTTTTTTTATTTTTTTGCATTTTGGCCAGGGTTGGGTTTGAACCCACCACCTCTGGTATATGGGGCCGGCACCCTACTCCTTTGAGCCACAGGTGTTGCCCAATGATAATCATTTCTTTCTCACAATTCTGGAGGCTGGAAGTCCAAGACCAGGGTCCCATTAGTGAGACCTGTGAGTGCCTTCCTGTCGGCTGAACACACCTGACTTCTCTGTGTCTTCTGACACGGTGGGACCTGGCAATTACATTAAATCTCTAAGTCACTTTGGGCAGTATGAACATTTTATAATATTGACTCTACCAACCCACGAGCATGGTATGTTTTTCCATTTTTTATGTCATCTGTGATTTCTTTACTCAGTGTTTCATAGTTCGCTTTGTATAGATCTTCCACTTCTTTGGTTAAATATATATATAGGTTTCTCTTTGTAGGTATTGTAAATGAAAACAAAGATCATAGGATCATCTGAACAGATGCATAAAGGCATTCAGCAAAATTCAATACCTTTTCATGATAAAAAACCTCAGCAAACTAAGCATAATAAGGAACATATCTCAAATATATAAAAGCCATATATGACAAATCCATAGCCAATACCATACTGAATGGAGAAAAGTTGAAAACATTCCCACTAAGAATTGAAAAAAAGCAAGGATTCCCATTGTCAACACCCCAACAGAGTGCTGGAAGTCCTACCTAGAGCAATCAAACAAGAGAAAGAAATTGAATGTATCCAAATCTGGAAAGAGTAGATCAAATGATCAGTTTTTGCTGATATATTTCTATATTGAAAAAACCAAAAAAATTTTGCCAAGAGATTCCTAGAATTAGCAAATAAACTCAGCAATGTCACAGGTTACAAAATCATTGTATGAAATCAGTAGCACTCCCATATGCCAGTAACAATCAAGCTGAGAATCAAATAAAATAGACTTTGTTTAGAGAATTACATAGAATATTTTTATATTATCCCAGAAAGGTTAAATATAGAATTTTATGGTATTTGCTTAGCATAAGGTGAAACTATATAGTGAGGTTATGTGATCTAGAATTTAGATGTATTTCATATATTTAATTTTTATTATAGTAATATTTACATCAAGTCCTATTCTCCTCCAGTACGAAATAATCAATAAGGCATCCATAGGGTAATATGTCTTACTTATAGGATACTCTGCAATATGATCCACCAGAAAAAATTATCAATCTGTCATTCAATTGTCTCATTTTGAAAATTCAGTATAAGAGAATATATAAACTTTAGAAAGTCAAGAACAGATCGAAGATGTTACTTTAACTTGTAATTAGCTCAATATCGCATTTTCTATTTTCACAATTTACTTACTGAATTAGCTTAATATCACATTTTCTATTTTCACAATTTACTTACTTTACTTCATGAATGGCCATTATGTGTAAAGGACTCTGTTAGGAGGGGCAGATAACCTGTTAATGAGTTTGCCATCTTGCAGTTTTGTAAACGAAAATCAATTTTGAGTTAAATGCCATATATTTTAATCTGCCAAGTAACATTTAAGAGTTCAAGCATAACACACATATTTGAATACATGTTTGCATATATCTTTTTGATTCAAAAGATAAGTTAAGAATACAATCATACTCAGATTAATGTGGAACTCTATGTATTCCATTCATAGCTATTCTCAGTGAATCTATTCATATATGAATATTATAAATTTGTTAATTAACTTTGTTAATTTGTTAATCTTTGTTGTTAAATACCAAGTCATAATAAAGTAAATCAAAACTTTTTTTTGTAACCTATAGGTTAATGAAGAAATCTGAAGAAAAACCAGAAAATGTATTGAGAGACAAATGAAAACAAAAACACCTCATACCCAAACATATAATATGGAAAAAGTAGCACTAATAGAGAATTTTATAGTAATAAATACTATATTAAAAGGAAGGATGATCTAAGTCAACAAACCAAATTTATGAATTAATAACTAGAAAAAATGATAAACTAAGTCTAAATTTAGTAGAAGGAACATTATAAAGATTAAGTTTGATGAACCCCCAAAAAAGAAAGTCATAGAAAAATAACAGAAAAAAATTGATGACACTAAAAATTGGGATTTTTAAAAATATTAACAGAAGGACAAACATTAAACTAGACCAACTAAGGAAACTGGAGGAAAGAGTCAAATAAAATCAGGAATGAAAGAGGAGGCATTATGCCTGATATCATAGAAATGAAAAAAATACATCCACTATGAACAACTACATGCCAACAAATTGAATAATCTACAAATACTACATTGTGAAGAAATGGAAAACCTGAAGACACCAATTCCTATTAAGGAGGCTGAATCAGCAATCAAAAACTCCCGAAAAAGAACCTCTGGCGAGATGTCTTCATAAATAAAGGTGAACACTTCAAGAAGGATTAACACCAATCCACTTCATACTTCTCCAAAATCGAAGAGGAGAAAGCCCAGCCATGCTCATGTTATGGAGTGCCCATTACAAACTCACCAAGGCCAGACAAAGTCACCAGAAGGAAAGACAGCTGCAGGCCAATGTCCCAGATGAACACAGCGCAAAAGCCCTTACTCAAATCCTAGCCAACCAAATCCCACATATATTATAAAATATCATGCGCTATGATTTATCCCTGGGATGGAAGGATGGTTTGACACACAAAAGATCAGTCAACTTTATGTGAAGGCCTGACAATTAAGTTCGTGAACTTGCCCTACAACCAGTGCTGCTGAATATCACTACGGTCGTCTTCAAAGTCCTCCCTTTGGTAACCTATGCACTGATGTCGGCATCCAGTGCACCTTTTGAAGGAATTTGGGAACTTTTTTTGCTTTTTTTTTGGAAAGACTGTCAAAGCTGTGATTTGAAGACCTGACAATGACATTCACAAACTTGCCGCCGTGTGCTTAAGTTGGCAGCACTGTATAAACCACTCAGTCAAGTTTCGTGATGTTGGAATATCAATGTCTCACAGCTGTGCTCTAACTGATGTGTGGCATTGTCTTCATGAGTGTCATTTATTATTGTTGTGTGTTTTGAGTGCTATATGGGGTCCCAGCCACCTGGGAGGGTGAGGTGAGGAGGATCTCTTGAGCTGGGGAGTTTAAGGCTGTAGTGAGATATGGTTGAACCACCACACTCCAGCCTGGGCAACAAAGTGAGACCATGTCTCAAAGAAAATGTGATGATTTTATAATGCTTGATGTCAGGAATAATTGAGCTTAACTCTTGTGACTAAACAAGGCTCATATATATTTAAAAACAGGATTTATTTATTTTGAAAAGCATACATACTTTTGAAACTGTTCTGCTTCAGGAGACAGTCAATGATGATAGACATGAAAAAATTAAGTGATGGATAGCTCTCTAAACAAGTACCATTATAGTGCACAATCACACAGGTATTTTTGGATTCCCTTAAGGAATGATAGTTCAATCAAAAGAAGAGAAATACATGAAATTCTTGAAAGAAAAAATCTTATGTAATAGTAAAAATCAAGAGATATGCTGAATTTGAAATTAAACATAGTATAATAATTGAGAAGCTATGCTATGTGTGGTGAAAGAAATTCATGAAAGAAAAAAACAATAAAACTCAAATTCCAAGATAGACATTTTTATTTATTTATTTATTTGATATATATGTATATTTATTTATTTATTTATATTAAATCATAATTGTGTACATTGGTGCCATCATGGGGCAAAATGTGCTGACTTCATATACAATCTGAAATATTTTCATTGAACTATTTAACATAGCCTTCATGGCCTTTTAATCACTATGTTGCCTCGGGGTATAGTGCTTCAGCCTAGCTCACAGCCACCTCAAACTCCTGGTTTCAAGTGATCCTCCTGTCTCAGCCTCCTCAGTAGCTGGGATTACAGGCTCCCACCACAAGGCCCATCTAATTTTTCTATTTTTAGTAGACACAGAGTCTCACTGTTGCTCAGGCTGATCTTGAACCATTAAACTCCAAGGATCCTTCCACCTTGGTCTCCCAGAGAGCAGGGATACCAAGCGTGAGCCACTGCCCCTGGGCAGGACAGATATTCTCAATAGTCAGACATATATTTGTATAAATTTGTTCTGAAAACTGAGTTTAAATATCTGTGAGAAGCACAGTTTTATGTAATAAAGAAAATTTGCATTGGTTTGTCCAAAATAAAACATCAAAGACTTGGGCGGTGCCTGTGGATCAAAGGAGTAGGGTGCTGGCCCCATATGCCAGAGGTGGTGGGTTCAAACCCAGCCTGGGCCAAAAACTGCAAAAACAACAAAAAAACAAAAAACCCATCAAAGACTTATACTCAATAAATACAAAAACTGACTTGTACTTTAAACACAGTACCAGGATTTAAAAATTGGCTGACAGAAGTACAAAAACACTTCTTGTAAAAGAAAATGCTATGGAATGCCCCTGAACTCCTGACTCAGATATTTATACTCAACCTCTCCACTTAACTATCAAATTTAACATGATGTAACCTGAAACCCATATTTTTCTCTGGCATTGATAGTGTGTTCACTGTCCAGTTGTTAGAGAAATCTCTCTGGGCCACTTCTGACTTTGCTCTTCTTCTCACACCCCACAACTAAGCCAAAAACAAATTCTCACTTTTTAAAATACATGTACACACACACACACACACACATATATATATATATTATAAACATCTATAAGTATATAATGGCAAAATACATATGTAATATAAATATACCATGACTTTATCTAACTCTTTCTGCTGTCACAAATCTGATGAAACTCATGGCTTCATTCATCCAGATGCCCAAAAATGCCTCACTCAAACCCTCATCCCTACACAATCTTCTACCCCAGAGCAGCCAAAGTCATTTTTTAAAACAATGTCAGATCATGACAGTCTCTATTCAAAACCCTGCAATAATTTGTCATTTAACTCAGAATAAAAACAACATCATTAAAAAAGCATAATATTCCACACTATCTCACCATTTTTTACCTCAATGATACGACTTCCTGATCTTTCTTTCAGATATTCTTGATCCTGGCCAGGGGTGAATACAGACAATCCTTTTGATGCTCCGGGAACACTCATGTTTGTGCTCCAGGTGTCCCTTTACCGGGAAGACTCTTCTACACGTGGAATGTCTATCTCAAACTTCTTTGAAACATCTCAATGAAATTATACTTATTACCTTATAAAAGGCAGCAAATTTTCCCTGCCCCACAATAAACATTCATCCTCTCTGTGTTTTTCATTGCACAACTTTGATAGTAATTTAAAGTTTTCTCATTAACTATATTTTTTATGTTTGCTTTCCCCCATAATAGTTTGCTTTGACTATTAGCCTTAAATAACCTAGCATCTTTGATAAATGGAATCCAGTGCAATCACTTCTGTTTCTCAATAACCTTGAACATGGCCACTGTCTGGTACAGAACGGGTTCTCGATAAATATTAGTGGGATAAATCTGGCCAACCAGGGAAGTTGTGTGCTTGTCACACAAAGTGGGAATTTTTCAGATAGGTTATGGATTATTTTTTAACATAAGTAAGAAATTTATATATATATTTATATACTTTTTTTGAGACAGAGTCTCACTTTGCCACCCTCGGTAGAGTGCCGTATCATCACAGCCTACAGCAACCTTCAGCTCTTGGGTTTAGATGATACTTTTGCTTCAGCCTCCTGAGTATCTGGGACCACAGGCGCCTGCCTCAACAACTGGCTATTTTTTTGTTGCAGTTTGGCCAGGCTGGGTTTGAACCCACCACCCTCGGTATATGGGGCCAGCACCATACTCAATGAGCCACAAGTACTGCCAGAAGTTTATGCATTAATGAATTTTCCATGCCAAGGTTTCAGAAGTTTAGGCAAGATATTCTGTCTAACATATCAATAAATAATGTTAAATGCTTATGCAAGGGAAGAGTTAATTAATTAAATAGTCTTAATTTATAAATTTAATAAATATCTTTTAATACATACAGTACATATAAGGATAAGCTAGGTTTTGATGCTCTAACAAATATTCCCAAATATTAGTAGCTTAACAAAATCAGCATTCATTTCTCAATACAAAGTTCTTTCCGTGGTGTTATTGTCCATATGGTTAGTTAATATTGTAGTAGCCTCCACCTCTAAATTAGTTTCTGTATTTACTGTAACAAGGAAATAGAGTAAGGAGAACTACTGGAGAGGAATTAAACTTTTTGAACTGAAAATTATACTTTTTTTCCATGTGTTTTTTACTGGCCAAAAAAAAAAAATAGCATTCACATTAATTTCATAGCAGCATGTACCTGGAAGGAAAAAAAGAAGTCTAAATTTTCTAATATTACTAGTGTACAACTAGTAATACCAGTAACATTGTTCACTGCTAGGAAACAGAGTAAAAAGTTAAGATAATTTAAACATATTTGTGTGTGGTAGTATGATTAATTTATAAGTGGAATAGTAGAGGGGAAAAAGTTTGAAATCAAATATGAAGAACTCATTATAAGCCATGTTAAGATAGCGAGTATTTGTGTGACAGGAGGATAGAATTACTCCAGTACGCCATTAGAAATACCTGGAGTTTTATGAGAAAGTTAAGATTAGCATCTTGATTTTTAATTAACTATTGTTTTGGAGTAGTTGAAATCATAATTTTTTGAAACAAGAATAAGTAGAAACAAATACTGGAAACCATGTCATCCACCATAATCAATGGCACATAGTAAATTAATAGCCTTATTCCTAGAAAGATAAAACTTTAAATAGGATAATCTGCTTCTCTTTGCAGTCCTTTGATTATAACTCTTTATTACTTGATGTAGTTCAGAAGTTTACTACATACATAGTTTCTCTACTAAAGGAGGGTTAAAAAATTAGAAGTAATGAATGAGTTTTTTCTTAATGAAAATATTCCCCTCATATATATGTGTGTCTATTTCACTTTGTTGACAATTACTCTTCAAATACCAGAATATAAGCTTTGTATGAAAATGGAGAAACATTGCTTATTGGCAGAATGTTCTATTTTTTATATATGAAACACAATGATACAATTTGCTACTCTGTAAATAAATATTGACCATTGTTCCCTCATTATTTGATTTTAGATACTGAATTATTGATTAGCACCTGCTCCTTAGAACCAGATTGTGAAGTTTCTGTTCATATGTTGTTTTCTCTGTGGGAAATAAATTGTTTCTCTGTAGGAAGTGTTGGGTGTTTACTAATAAGTTGTTTTCTCAGTAGGCTTGGAGTTCGAATGTTAAGATCTCAATTGTTCTTTCTCTTAGGACATTGAGCCTATTTCAATAATATAAAAGGTTTGGACTTTTTAACACAGATTTATTATGTACAATGTCAAGCAATACTTAAAGATCCTTTTAAATTATTTTATTAAAGGTTACCATACAAGAAGATTATTTTTTATTAGAAATACTTTTGGCCATATGTTTCTTTTCCATAATTGATTAAATATACAAAAAAATCCTTCAAATGCTTTTTCCCTCAAATCCTGCAGTTAGTAATCTTGTTTTATTTTTAACATTTGGAATCAATGTGTTACACAATTGAATTAAAAAGATTAGTAGATATAATTAAGATAAGACACATTTGCATTTTGTTGTTTTATAGTCTAAACCATTAATTTTTAATTAAATAGTTATTAGAATATAGTCACACAAAAGGTGAACAACTGATATAAAGTATGCCTAATAGAGTATTAGATATAATTTTATATGTAGTCTTTTTATTTTTTCCCTAAATCTCTAAAGTTGAAAACAAGTCATAAATACTAATGACAACATTGAGCTTTCTGACAGCTCTTTTGGTTCTTTCTAAAAATTATACTGCTTTTCCAGTAACCTTTATCACACAACAGTAATACTAATCACCTCATAAGAAAAAACCCTACAGAATTAAAGAGAATTCATTGATACAATTGTTTTTGTGAACAGTCAGGTAGTGTAATAATAAACAAAGATGGATAATGTCCAGAAGGGACGTCTTTCCTTGGGAATCACTCAGAACAACTGATTCACAGGGGATGAACAGCGAGAGGCTGCACTTGTGCCATTTGTATATCTTAAAATGTGTGAGAAGTCTTCTCTACGTCAAGTGGAGATGAGTAGACCTCAGGTGAAGTACCTAAAGGAAATCCCACGTAAGAAGATATGGGGTCCTCATTAGGCAGAGGGTGTGGAAAGTGCCACCCAAACTAGAAGTTAGGGGACATGTCAAAAAAATTCATCCTTAGCGGAACAAACACCACCTCATGGAAATGTGAAGGGTGTGATTTGCCCTGAGGATCTTCCAAATACCCTATGCCTGGAATTAACTTTGGAAAGCTGCTGTAAAGAAGATTTAGGTGGGAGGCACCTGTGGCTCAAAGGAGTAGGGCGCTGGCCCCATATACCGGAGATGGTGGGTGGTGGGTTCAAACTCGTCCCCGGCCAAAAACTGAAAAAAAGAAAAAATAAATAAAAATAAAGAAGACGACTTAGGTAGCCTGGTGACAATTTCAAACATGAACAAAACCTAAGTCTTTCTTTTAATCTACTCATGCCATGCCTTCCTTAATCTCGGGGGATCCAGAAAGAAGAAAGAAATGCACATTGATTTAAAGAACAGACAATGCCTCATTATTTCACTGCAGCTCCTGGAGCCAAAGTGAGTTCTAATCTGGGGCAAGAAGCTTTGACAAGCACCCAGAGTCAGAACTTCAAATGTGAGTAGAATCTGACAGATTTTTTTGCAGTAATTGAAATGTGAAAATTTTTTAACTGAAAAATATATAATGTTTTATTAAAATATGGAAATCTTCCTTGTAGTGGATGCTCAGTAGTTATAGATTCTTGTGAGAGTTTTTCAAAGGCTTAATTTAGGCTATGGAAGGTAACCGTGGGGTGGGGGAGCTGTTTCCTGTTTATATCCCCAATACAGAAAATTCTGAATCAAACCATTTACTTGTGAGAAGAATTTTTGTAGGATATGATGGACAGTTTTATCTCAGCTCACGATTTTTAGTTGAAACTGTGCTAACCGTCAGCACAGAGCTGGGCTGATTCATGCAGCTTGGGGAGTCGAAAAGGAAAGGTGTTATTTCTGAGCGCCCTTTCAAGTTGTGTTGTGTACGCCGTATCTTAGTTCATTGTATTTAACGCTAGGCCTCAACATGCTGAAGGTTTCTTTGAAAAGTAATCTAAGAGTAATGACTAACCTTTATACAATGATGATTCGTGTATATCAGGGTGACCATCATGAAGTTCCTAGCATATTCATGCAGTTTCCTGGATGAATGACGGAGCTATTTGAATTTACGCTTTCATGAAATATATTCCCTTTCAATAATAGTAGGAAAAATTAACTGTAAAAAGGCATATGTATTGGGCAAGGTAACTGAAACAAATGCTATTGATATAAAATCACAAAATGATCCCCTCTTTGTATATGTGGACTATGTAACTTATGAGTTGTCACATGTCACTCTGACACCACTTGTCAGGGCCCAGGACTGGCCAGGTCTCGGGCCTGGCTTAATTAGGTTCCAGACGTGGCCAAGTTACCTTGCTCAGGTCTCTTAGGTGCCTGAGGGTTCTCTACTTTAGCTGGAGAGAGAGAGAGAGTCTTAGAGAGAGCAAAGCAGTCTTCTTAGAAAGATAGATCTTAGTCTTTAGCAGAGCTTGGTGATCTTCAGCAGAGAGACGCCGTGCTGGCGTTCTGCAGGCAGGAGAGGAGACAGGGTCAGAGTAAGCAGGTCCGTGATAGAATGTGCATGCTCCTGACTACCCTCTCCTCCAGCCTAATATAAAGCTGATCTCGTGCCTCTCAACACCACAGGTGTAGAGACTGCCAATTCACCACTGCTCTCATCTCAGGAGCTCTCGTGCTTGTTAGGAGAGCTAACTCCCTCTCCATGTCCTTTCCACCCAGGTGTTCCATCATTTAGCTATACAGGTATTTCTCATAACTCTCACTCCTAGCCATAGGCTATATGGGCTGCAACAATGAGTAAATAAATAGACAACATAAGGAAAATGATGTGAGTGAGTGAAAGTTATGTGGGTATATTAAAGTCAGTCAATAAGTAGAACAGAATTGTAGTGCCCACTAATGTGATAGTTAAGGTCATATGCACACTCAATTTAATGTAAGATAAGGGAAAATAGTATAAATAACAAAATGAAAAATAGTTAATGCCAATTAAAATTGAGTTAATAATAAATACAACACAAAATCTGGAAGCATGATTTAAACATTAGTTGAGGAAGCAGGATGAGGGATTCAAACTGAAAGAAATAAAGATAAACAGCAAATCAGTCAGGAAAGTAACACGGCATTGCCAAAGGTCCCTGACAACCCCAGTGCTAAATGTGTGCAAACTGCATGAATGTTGACTGCTTCGGAAACTTGGTCAAAGTGGTCATAAAAACTTGAAGCAAAATAATAATGGATATGGCATCTCAGTTGCTCTGATTCTCGTCGAGTTGCTAGGCCCCATCAATCACAGTCAGCCCAGAAGGGCGGAGGAGAGAAAGTGTACAAGCCCTGAGTGAAGATGGGACGTGCTAAGCATAGAAATAAACAATGCCGCTCAAGTAAAAGTGTACCTCTTGCTTTCAGAATAAATGAAGGAATAGCAGATGTGTTGCAGAAGAAAGGGTCTGTTGAAATGAAAATAGTCCATCTCACAAAAATTATGCATTTGTCAGTACAAATCAACTTGTGAAAACAAGGAACAGTGGCTTTTCTGAAGTATTAGAAACATTAACTAAGCATATCGAAAATGCTTAACAAAGGTATTAATAACTTTGAAGTGTTCATTGTTTGTTTATTTGTTTGTTTGTTTTGAGACAGTCTCACTCTGCTAGCCAAGTTGGAATGCGGAGGTGTCAGCAATGCTCACATCAACCTTAAACTCCTAGGTTCAAGCAACTTGCTGCCTCTGCCTCCCCTGTAGCTGGGACCACAGGTGCACCCAACAATGCCCTGCCTATTTTTCTATTTTTAGTAAAGATGGGGTCTCATTCCTGCTCAGGCTGGTCTCCATCTCCGGAGCTCAAGCCGCCCTCCTGCTTCAGCCTCCCAGAGTTCTGAAATTACAGGCATAAACCAGCATACCTGACCAATGTGGAGTTATTTAAAGAGATAATCAACTGAATTAAGACCATAACTAAGACTTCTTTTTATATCAGAAAAATTACATCAGTTGTAATGTAGTTTTCAATAAAGAATATAGAGGAAAAACATGGTAATGAATCAACTTTTGTAATACAGTTAACATTTGTGATGAGTAAGAAACATGGTTCTAAAATTTGGCAAAAACAATGATATATAACACATAAAATATGAACCAGAAAATCAGTGTGAGTGTACAGAAATGCACACACTCTCTCTCCTACACACACGTATTCTTCTAGCACACATTCCCTGTGATAAATGTTGAAAATATACAGAAATGTGCAACTATAAATATGTCTACAGCTGTGTTTAAACTTTCTAAAGAAAATCCACAGTTAAAGGATATTCTCTGTTAGCAGACTGTCTGAACAGTTAAGCCTAGAGAACGTAGAAATAGTTATAGGGCTAGTAAATTTGTATGCTAACCCTGGCTCAGACACCATTTCATACCGACCTTGTACAAGTTACTTAACTGTTCTTAAGCTTTCTCATCTCAAGCAATAAAAACCTTATCTAGAGGTGAATTGTGGGTATCGATTAGCCAATGTTCTGAAAGTTCTTTGCAGATGGGAGAAGCAGGAAAAATGTATAGAGGAAAAGTCCTACAGACAAGGACATTTCAGTTATGACTGCCAATGACCACATACACGTTATAAAAAAATAAACAAATTAGAAGTGTTACCTTTAAAAAATGCACAGAAGTGTAATTCTTAGAGATTATAGTTATTAAGAGACCATATATGTATTTCTTGCTTACACTAGTTTTCATTAATATTTCTAAAAACAAACAAAAGAATGACCCGTATATACCACTAAATTTTCACTGAATGGATTAAATAATTTTCTGCATAAAATTATGTATTTGAAAAGCAGACACTTCTCAAAATGTGTTACAAAAATTGTGAGCTACTGAAGTTTAAGATACATTCCTAGGGCTCAATATGATCTATATGGTGATAAACTTACAAGGAAAATTTTAGGGCAGTTATGATATAGTCCAAATCATGTATCCGTAAAGGATACGTGTCTGTAATAAAGTCATATGGGATTATTTGTAGGCATAATATTTCAGCAGCCTGGATTGCTTATGTGCAACAACCAGTTTTAGTAGCTGTTTAGTATTCAAGCTGCAAATGTATAAATCAAGTTATAAATATATAAATTATATCATAGATATTTATATATCTTATCCTATGAATGAGAAATGAAACAAAAGGGTTTTTTTGGACTAAAAAAAAAAAGTATCTGTGAGCAATGAATTCATCCTTCCTTCCTTGCTGTTGAGTTTTGTATGCTTTCCCCAGTACCTGGAATTGGTGTAACCTCGTGACTCAGATGCTCAACTTTGGAATTAGTTGTGAATTCATCAGCCTACTTTAAATTATTTTACGCCATTGGTTTAAAATCTCTGGTGTTTTTTTTTGAAAAAATGGAGATAGTATTATGACACAATAAAGGGAAAGCCAGTAAGAAGGAAAATGACTTAACTATTGTAAGGGCCCCTTAAAAAGGGATATGTGGTTATAACTCTTACAATCTCTACAGTATTGCTGATTTTTAAATACAAACGTTTTCAGTTCCCTTTTGTTGAGTTATGTGATTTTTAAAGTGTTTCTGAATTTTTACATAAAGTTAAGAACAAAACCATATCCTAATTATTTTCTAATAGAATGAACACTAAGTTGTATTGACTCAACAGATAACCATTTTACTTACAAAGTTTAGTAAGACATATTGATCAACCTGTTGTACATATTTGGAACATGTCCATTTTTCCCAAGACTGCCTTGGAAAGGAAAGGTCTGGATAATTACTTTAGGGATATCACTGTTCCTATGATGTTATAAACATTCTCCATGTATAGCACCATCTGAGTCTGTACACTGAGGCAACATGTTACAGTTAATTTAATTTGTTGCAGCATCAAAAGTTGTTAAGGAGCACGCACTCAATTTCCATTTGCAATAGAATCCTACTTAGAATATTGAACACCATTTTTCCTGTAGATATAAATCTGTAATTATTATTGGAAACACTTTTGAATATTTATTATTCATTATTAAAACCCTTCTTTCCAATGAGCTCATCCTATCTAAAACTACGTAATAACCTTTTGTGCATACTTAGTTATAAATACACTTTTACCTGGTATGTATTGAATTTTTCCATATATTTTAATTTCTGTTTGTATTATGATCCCTGGACCACTATCTATCTTTGAAAATATATTGATTGTCTCTTTCTTTCTTATAATCATTATAAAAATATTCCATACAGATCAAAAGGGCAACAACCATTTTTCACATGTAGTATAGGATGTGGTTGAACCTTATTTTTTTTTAATGAAATTGAGGGCTATTGTTAAAGACAAATGGAGATTGAGATATATTTAACAGATTCTTATCTATTTACATGAACACAAAGGTTACAGCTTCTAGTTCTTTGCTCCTTCTTCATAGGAGTCCTTAACAAGTCTGTAAATTATAGAAAACTGTAAGAGCAAGGTCTAATTTAACACTGTATTTTATACACCTAAAAGAAAGGATTGCTTTAATAAATGCTTGCTGTCTAAAATAAGTCGATGGGTAAAAGGGCATCATATACAGACAATGCCTGCTGTACCAATGCCCTACAATTACTACAGGGAGTAATAAAATTTTAAGGAAAGATAACAAAGACAAACTAAAAACTAACTGGAAATTTTACAATCTGTGTAATTCTACCAATCTTGTTTCCTTTCTTTAAATTATTAAATAAATGTACTCACCATAATAATTCAGTAAGGTACAAACTTCTTAAGGTCATTTTCAGAGTCTATGGAATCTAGGTTTTTTAAAGGTTTCTGGTTCAGCGTGGAGGTTTACATGATCAAATGTGGGTTTTGCCATGTTTTTAAAGAGTCAGTTATTAGGTATATGATGGAGGGAGGGATGACACCCTGCCTTTTGTTCTCTTTTTTCCATCAGAAAGGTGCTGGAATTGGGCACTGTATTTCTACGTCCTGTGGGCAGAAACTCTGATAGAAACAGCTGGGCTTTCCTTGACTCTTGAGAGTTGCTTTCTCCCTTATAGCTCATCACTAAGCTCCTGCTGAAAACCTGGAACTGTAATTACATGGAGAGTTATCAATGTGACAGATCTACCCCTTAACATGTGGTCCACTCTGCCACGGTCCAAGTGCAGATCCAGGCTCAGAAGCTGGGTCCCTCTCCTCTGCTCAGCTTTTCCCTGGCACAGATTTCATGCCAACTCTTGCCTTTTGTTTTAACGTGCATTGTGTTAATGTGATTGAACAGCCATGTCTAAAACAAGGCCTGTCTACTTACGTCTATGTTATTTGTAAATATCTTTCAGTCTCAAAGTCTTTTTTCTGTTCTTTCAGCCTCCCTTCTCATTTCTAACTCCACTTCCTGTTTTGCAACTTTCCTATTACCAGCCTTGGTAAATATATTTACTTCTAAATTTTACTGTGCTCTGAAACTATATGCATTGTGAATAGCAATGATTCTTGGGGTTGAAGATGAAAGATTAAGATAGTAAAGTGTTTGTAAACTTATGAATAAAATACTCATTTGATAATCTTCATACATATTACATTATCAGTTGGGCAGAAAAGTAAATGGAGAAATTTGAAATTATGATACTAAAAAATGACTAAGATAAATACTACATAATATAAACTATTGCCTAAGAATAACGTGTAGCAAAACAGAAATAAATCATAGCCAGATAATTCAAATAATCAATAAACCACAGGAATTTGCCTATTAAGTATGCAGTTTTTATGCCACATGTGTTTAGGTACTTAAAAATACTTGCAGAGAAATATCTAAGTATTTTATTTTAATATCTAAAGTAACAAGTATAATTAAGTATGAATATTAAGTTCACAAGGATAAGTACTATAATGTAGGGTTGGGTACTATAAAATATAGCCCCCAAACTGAATGTAAGTGCAAAATTCTGTTGCAGGTAATAACCATATAAATAACTGCAGATACTATTTCTTAAATTTAATAGCAGATGCAACAAATGAAAAAATGAAATAAAATATATGAAAATCACAGTAGAATGATCATAGACACAGGTAATACAGACTCAGGATTTTACAAATTTAAATCTTAGAAGAGTTTTTATACATTAAAAATTTATGGGGACAAAGTAACATATGTTAGTTACTTCAGTTAAATAATATCTCATTCATTAATTGAGCCTATAACTTAATATATGAAGAAAATGACTAAAATATTGAAGAATTACAATAAATGTATAAAAAACAAGAGATTATTAATATATTTATTACCTAATAATGAAACTAATCATTAAAACTGTAACATTGTAAATAACAGACATATATCTCAAACTATGAACCAAGGTGAAAGTGCTGCAGGACAGGTGGCGCCCCAGCCGCCTCCGCCCTGGTCGTGTTGGTGCAGCGGGGTAAGAACCTTCAGGCTGGGGCGGGGCGGGGCTGCAGGAGGCTCCGGTAGCTGGAGGGGCCTGGCAGCGGCAGTGGGGACACCAACGTCTTAGCGTTTCCCTCCTCTTGCACTTGTGTCTGAACAGGGATCCCCCATTTCCTAGGCCCGGGAATGAAAAGGACTGTGTCCATTCATTAATGCATCCATTCCCCACCTTGCCCCAGCAGAAGTGACTGTATCCATTCCTTTGTTTCCAAGTCCTGGCCTAATGTAGCTACAAGGGATTCATGAGACTATGTATACCCTTGGCCAAAGAGCCCACAGAGGGAGCATTTTGTGCAGACTTAGGTTTTTTTCTATCTGTCAGGATCTTTGGAGATTTTGTATTCTTTTCCGTAAATAAATCCTGTCTCACCACTGATCTGTGTTGGGTGGATTCTTATTGCTGACCTCGGAACTAACTGATTGGAGACCCAGAGGCAGGCACCGCACACAAAATGAATGTTTAAGAGAGGAAGACTGAGGCTCACTCTGGCACTCACTGACAACCCACTGGTTAAATAAAGGTATAGAAATAGGAAAAGGAACGGTTAATAATGAAATCTCAAAACTACCATGAAAATTCTTTGTTCAGCACAGATGCTGCTGGATACAAACACAGTTAACTCTACACCGAGAACACTTTGCTCAAGCCTTAACCACAATGGCGCCTGGCTGTCTGATTAGTGGCTGCCATTAATGGCTGCTGTTTGATTAGTTCCCTAAAATTTGAAAAATGACAATTTGCTAAAAGGAGAATAGGACAGAGTACCTGTTCCCGTAACCTTCACAAATGCCCAGGCCCCCGGTTCAACCCTGTGAAAACTCTCCAGTAACTTTCCTTTCTGGGAACATCTAACCGATTGTTCTCACTAGCCTGGGGAATGTCCACAGAGAAAGAAGTTTATCCATCTTTTGGCAACGTTCTTGGGGAGCACCTGAGCCCATGTCACTTGCTTTGTTTGGGGGGCGGGTACCCCTCCGATTCTTTCTTCTAATTACCAAGACCAAGAACCTACTGAAGAGTAAAATTCCAATATCAAAAGAATTAGGTTAATGTGGAAAAATAAGGGTAATATATACCCATCAAAAAGCTGTCCTTTAATAGTTTCGGAACCAATGGGAATAAATAAAAAAACACATAAATAACGACTTAGTGAAGGAATACAAGCCAAACAAGTAATACAATTGCTCATTCCACAGTGAATGCAAGTAATAATAATCCATATTGTACTTTAAATATTTTACTTTCCTGGTGGCATTAGAACAAAAATAATTTTAATATCCTTAAACTAACAACCATAAAAAGTGTCCCAAATTAAAAAACAAGCAAACCAAGTCCTACAAAACAGAAAATCTGAAAAGATGCTTTTAGTAGCATGGTATTATTATGATAGAAGATGAATTAAATACAAATTTGTATGTAAAATATGATTCTCCATTAAGTAAATTGTACTACAATTTATAAAAGCTATACTGTAGATAGATCTATTTTTATATTAAAGGATGTCATAATATTTTAGATAATAAATACGAGAACGTATGTTTTGTCGTTGTTTGCATAAATGCATATATAAATATAAATGTATGTCGAATGCTATGAAATATGTAATAAAGTTAATATGACTTTAGTTAAAATGTAAAAATTAATATAAATTTAGTTATAATTAATATTAAAATATATTGGTAAGTATAAAGGTGAGTATTTACTAGTTTTTTATGATAAAGCATCATTCTTAGGGCGAATGTACAAAAACAAAATGAATTTTTTAAATTTAAAAATATTTTACATTAAAATAATTCTTTGTAAAATAAATAAATAGAAATACGAGAAAATATAGCTTATATAATGTATATTCATCTTTGATAATCTGTTGTAGCTGAAAGTGAAAATTCAGTAAAAGTTTTCACAAATTGTGCATCTCTGTTTTATAAGTTTCTGTGTAAACTTAAATTAATAGAAGAAAGAAAATTACAAAATGAAAGAAAACTATCAAAAGAGAATACCAAGCACAAGGAACGAAAAGGCAAAAGTCGGCTTACTATTTCCTGATTTCTGTTCTGAGATGCAGAAGGAGCCAAAAAAGGGTACACATTTTAAGAAAGGAAAAAAAACTGTATTAACACTGTCATAATATATATCGATAACGTTTGTGATCTGATAGATTGTGTCTTATATCTCTTGAAATTGCAGAAGCCAAATGTGACTTGAGTATTACAATATTAATACAGCTTTTTTTCCTTTCTTAAAATGTGTATACATATTTCTTTGGCATGTTCCATATAAGAAGCCTGGAAATACTAATTTCCCCTTAAATTATTATTATATAAGGTGAACAAATTAATGACTCCCCGACCCAGTAGAGAGGAGTTTGCAGGCCATCTCCAAATTTGGACAGGTTCATCCAAAGCACAGTGCCATGAATTGGATACCTGTGCCCCCAATTTGCATGTTGGAGCCGTAATCCCCAATATTGAATGTGATGGTGTTTGAAGATGGCTGTTTTGGGGAGGTATAGTGGTATTTAGGGTGACATTAGGTCATTATGGAGGTCCTGCTGATGGGATTAGCAGCCCTCTAAGAAACGGAAGATTCTCTCTCTCTCTCTCTTTCTTTTTCTCTCTCTTTTCCTCTAACCCCACATATGCATCAAGAAAAGGCCCCTGTGCATGTAGAAGGAAGCCCTCTGCAAACCAGAGACTGAGTCCTTCCCAGAACCTGACCATGTCGGCACCCTCTTCTTACATTTCTAGATTCCAGAATTGTGGGAAAATAAATTTCTGTTGTTTTAGCCACACAGCCCATGGCCTCATGTTATGGCAGCCCACATCGACTAAGATAACCGTCAAATCTTTTCACTTAAAACAGAAGTTGACTGAATTCTAGACTAGCAGGAACACTTATAGGACAATTCTGACAAATCTTTAGAGACTGGGTGTGGACTACTATGACCCTGAGCAAGTCTTAAAAACCATAGGTTGGGGGAGTTCACAGGTTCATGGATTTTACTTCTAAGACGTTCAAAGGTTTTCACAGTAAACAATCAAGAAACATACCTTTCTATCCATGGAAATGGGAAAAGAAGGTAACCATTGTGAATTATGGAGAGGGTGCCATAGCAATAACATATACTCCAAAGGAAAACAGAACCCATTCCTATTTGGGAAGGGCATTGCTCCCAATCCAGATCCCTCTGTAGACTTCCTGTCTGATGTAAGTGGTGAAATTTAACAAAGTCAACAGGACTCAGGAATTCAAGGAAATACGGGAAATCTCCACCCAGGGAAATAGTTTAAGGTAATGGGGGGAGGGGAATCAAACCAGATAGCTATTGAAATAAAAATACAGGTATAGGTAGACAGATAGATTTAAAATAACCTGGACAATTATAGAATGCGTCTTCTCTCCTATACCTTACCACTAGATCAACAAGTCTTTAGTATAATAACAGAGATTTACACTTAAAAGAATTTCAGGACACAGAGTTTCTCTGGTTGAGAATATTTATAAGGGCTCAAATTCTAGAAGAGAAACAAAAGCAGGGATGGTACCTGTGGCTCAGTGGGTAGAGGGCCGGCCCTATATACCAAGGGTGGCGGGTTCAAACCTGACCCTGGCCAAACTGCACCACCACCAACAACAAAAATAGCCAGGCATTGTGGCAGGTGCCTGTAGTCCAAGATACTCGGGAAACTAAGGCAAGAGAATCACCTAAGCCCAGGAGTTGGAGGGTGCTCTGAGCTATGTGATGCCACGGCACTCTACTGAGGGCGATAAAGTGAGACTCTGTCTCTACAAAAACAAAACAAAACAAAACAAAACGGAGAGAAACGAAAGTAAAGATGCTAGGGAAACTCAAAGCATCTGATACCAATAGCTATAGAAAACAGTAAGGATAACCAAATTCCTCACCAACAAATGTTCACACTAGAGGTATTTTTGCCTTTGTTCTTAATATATACACACAGCATACAAAATGCCCAAACTTCAACCAAAAGTTAAAAGCCATGACAAAAAGCAGAACATAAAAAGCAGAGGTCAAAGATACAAAACAATCACTAACACCAGAATCAGATAAGACACAGATATTGAAATTATTGGACATGTAATTTAAAATAACTATGATGAATATTTTAGGGACTCTAATGAAATAGTAGCCAAGCTGCAAGAACAGATGTATGATATAATAAATGCACAGAGGTGTAAACTCTAAGAAGAATTTTTTTTTTATGTTGAGTATAAAGAGTATCATAACAAAAATGAAGAATGGCTTCAATGGGCTCATTGAAGACTGGAGCAGACAAAGAAAGTTCTGGCTTTAACAAGGTCAGCATGTGGCACTGAACAGGGCAGAGAAACCCGTCTTGCATCACCTACACCACACTCGTCCAACCCGGGACAGTGACACTCTAGCACACCAAATGGACAGGGAATCTATGTGGCCAGGGAAGGGAGAGTGAACTGATTATGGGACTTTACATTGACATTCAGGCCACCTTAGCACAGGGGACCAGAGCTCAGGACAGAGTTCGGTCACTGCCTGTGGAGGAAGCATTTAGACCAATCTGGCCAACGGAAAATCCTCCACCTCAAAACGCAAATTCCGGATGGCCCCACTACAGGTTGATAAAAAAGCATCCTAGGACCTGGACTGAATTTGTAAGGCAGTCAGACAACAAAGGCTCCAGCCAGTGGACTTGGGGTACTTTTCACCCAGGGAGACACCAGCGCTGGGGCCACACCAGCATCTGTGTCACTTCCACAATTACAGGCCACATGTCTCAGGAAGTCTTCTTTCACTTGAGGAAAGGAAAGAGAAAAGTTCAAAGGAATTTTTGTTCTTTTGCCACCTGAAGTACGGCTCAGCCACAGTAAAATCAAGTACTAAGCAGATTCCTGAAGTCTCTGATGTCAGGCCTTGGCTCCTGGAAGGCACGTCTGTGCCCACCCGAGGCAGAAGGAAACATCCTGCCATGAAGGGAAGGACCCGGTCGAGGCAGGATTCATCATCTGCTGACTATCAAGACCTTCGGCTTTGAATAAACATGAGAGGTAGACAGGCGATAGTCACCGTGGGCTTTTGGTGAGGCTGGGATGGCTTCAGGTGTGACCTGCAATTTGTGGTCACAAAGGAATGCCACTTCCCCCAACTCCAGTGTCCAGCACAGAGAGTGAGGGAAGGAAGCGAAAGATTTTGCCTGGTAACCCAGGGACTTTACCTATATTTTACCAAAGTCCACAAAGGTGGTACTACCAGGAGTCTGCAAAAGTCACAGCATAACTGGGCTTGGGGCTCACCCAGTGCTGATACAGCTGCAGTGAGCAGAGACTGAAAACATAGCGCTCAAATCCCTTTAAAGATCTGGGAAAACTTCTCGAGAAGGACAGGTTCAAAAAAGTCCAAATGCAAAGATCAAAATAAATACCTAATTCTTCCATACCTAGACATTCACAAACATCTAAAAGTATCAAGGATATCCTGGACAATATGACCTCACCAAAAGAAATAAATAAGATACTACTGACGAATCCTAGATCAAAGGAGATATGTGACCTTTCGGAAACAGGATTCAATATTGCTGTCCTGAGGAAACTTAATGAACTTCAAGATAACACAGAGAAGGAATTCAGAACATACCAGAGAAAGTTAATGGAGACATTGAAATAATTAAAAATAAATCAAGCAGAAATTTTAGAGCTTAATAAATCAAACTGATCAACTGTGGAATGAGTCAGTCTCTCAACAGTAACACTGAGCAAATGGGAGAAAGAATTAGAGAACTTGAGGAAAGATTATTTGAAAATATACATGAGAGAAAAAAAGAATAAAGAATAAAAGAAAATAAAATAAACCTACAAGATATAGAAAATAGCCTCAAAATATGAAACTTAAGAGTTACTGGTCTTAAAATGCAAGTGGGAGAAATTAGGGTAGAATCTTTAGGAGATTCTTTAAAATCTAGAAACAGTAATCTTTGATAGGGATTGTGTTCCATCTGTAAACCAATTTGCGTAGTATATTCATTTTAACTATGTTGGTTTTACCAGCATGGCAGGATATTTTTCCATTTGTTTATGTCCTCCACAATTACCCTCCTCAGTGTATCCTAGCTCTCTCTGTAGAAGTCTTTCACCTCTGTAGTTAAACTCCAAGGTATTTTATTTTCTTTATTGTAACTAGGAAGGGAATTGAGTTCTTGGTTCGGTTCTCAACTTGACCGTTGTTGGCACATATGAATGCTACTGATTTGTGCATGTTGATTTTATAACCTGACCTTACTGAATTTATTTATCAATTCCAGGACTCTCTTGGTAGAATCTTTGGAGTTTTCTAGGTATAAGATTATATCATCAACAAAGAGCAATAATTTGACCTCTTATTTCTTATTTAGATACCTTTGATTTCCTTTTTGTGCTCGACTGCTCTGGCTAGGATTTCCAAAACTGTGATGAATATGAGTAGTGAGGGTAGACACCCTTATCTGTTGCTGGCTTCAAGGGGGAATACTTTCAAATTTTCCCCATTCAATGTGATCCTAGTTGTGGGTGTGTCATATGTAACTTTTTTATTATTGAGGAATGTCCCATCCATGCCTATGTTGTCATCGTAAAGAGTGATGAATTTTGTCAAATGCTATTCCTGCATCTATTGAATGGATCATATAATCTTTGTTTTTTGCTTTTGTTCATGTGGTGTGTTACATTTATAGATTTGTATATGTTGAACAATCTTTGTACCCATCTTGGGATGAAGTCCTTCTGGATATGACTTATTACTTTTGTGCTATGCCACTGAATTCAGTTTGCTAAGACTTTAATGAGAATTTTTGAATCTGTATTCATAAGATATACTGGTGTGAAGTTTTCTTTTTCTGTTTTGTTCTTTCTTGTTTTTGGCATCAAGGTGATATTTGCCTTGCAGAATGATTTGAGTAAGATACCTCCCTTCTTAAAGTTATGAAACAATTTTTTAAGTTCTTCTTTGTAGGTTTGGTAGAGTTTGGATTAGAAACCATCTTGTGAAGGACTCTTTCTTTACTGGAAGTTTTTGTATTGCTGCTTGAACTTCAGCACTTGACATTGATCTGTCCATAAGTTCTATTTCTTTTTGAACGAGGCCAGGGAGCTTGTGTGTTTCTGGGAATTTGTGCATTTCTTCAACATTTTCAAGTTAATCAGTATAGAGATTTTCTTAGTATTCATAGACAATGTTTTGTCCAAATGTCAACATAAATTTTTGCAGATCTAGAGATAAATAATTGTATACTTTATATGGAAGCAGAAAAGGCCCCAAATAGCCAATGTAAACTTTTGAAATAAGAACAAAATGCGAGGCACCATTTATCAGACTTCAAGTATACCACAAGGCTATAGTAACCCAATTGCACGGTTCTGGTACAAAAGCAGAGACATAGACCTATGGATCAGGAAAGAGAGCACAGCAATAAAAGCTTCCGTATGTTATATTGTCTTGGGAATGGACACCCCAAAAGCCCAAGTGAAGCATTATAAAAGCTTTCTGTGTAACAAATTCATTTTGTGCCCCCTTAATATTCTGAAATAAAATTTTAAGAGCATAAAATGAAAATTAAAAATTTCTTCAAGAGTAAAGAAGAAAATGAAAATGACACAAACAGAAAGAAAAGACAGTAGATGGAAAAGTAGACAAGATGGACCAAAGAGGGAAGAATGAATATAAAGTTTTATAATGTGGAAGTTTATATTATTGTTATTACTAGAATTAAAATCATAACATATATTATTGAATTAAAAACTGCAGTTAAAGATGATAGTGCATATCAGACATGACAGAGCAAAGCATTGAGGTTCTAAAATTCAGGTCAATAAAAACCATTCAAACCAAAGCCCAAATAAAGACAAAAAAAAAAAAAAGAGGAGAAGACGGCGCATAGGACTCGTGGGGGGATCAGCCTCACGTGCTCCAACTACATTAAACCATAGTCCAAGAGGGAGAGAGCAGAGATAATGAGGTAAAAAAAAAAAAAAAAAACTCAATAACTGCATATCTGTCAAAAGTGATGAGACCTATCAACTTACCTGTATATAAAAATGTTTCTTAAACTAGTGCAGGAAATCATCACCTGGCTTTTTGGAACACAATGCTATAATGGAAAACGAAAAAGAAAATATCAAAAAAGTACAGAGTAAAATGTTAACATTCCCTTTCACAGAAAAGAAAAAGACAAAAAAAATTTTAGGCATTAACATGACTTTCATATAGAAAAGAAAAGGAAAAAAAACCCAAAAAGATGGAGGCAAGTCAAAGAAAATCAGTAGATGGAATGTCTTTGTAGTGTAAGATGATTTTTCTATCAACAAACGATTTTCTAATTAACAAAAATATTTTACAAAAATATTGTGTCCAGGCTTGGCACCCATAGCTAAGTGGTTTGGGTGTCGGCCACAAACACTGAAGCTGGTGGGTTTGAGAGTGGTCTGGGCCTGCTACATGACAATGACAATGGCAACCAAAACATAGCCCTGCATTGTGGTGGATGCCTGTAATCCCAGGTACTCGGGAGACTGAGGCAAGAGAATCACTTAAGCCCAAGAGTTTGAGGTTGCTGTGAGCTGCCACGCCACAGCAGTCTACCAAGGGCAACATAGTGAGACTCTGTCTCAAAAATAAATAAACGAACAAAAATAACAAAAAAGTGTCCATATATAAGTAAAACAGAAAAAAATGCATGGAAAATCAGCCTGATTTAAAATGCTAAAGAAAAAATTTAGCAAAAGAAAAATGATTCCTGATAGAAATGTGAAACCGAAAAATTGTGGGGAAAGCTAGAGTAGGCTAGCATTCCTCTACTGGAATCTCGAGTGCGTTATGGGCCTGAGTTTCAGGTCCCCTCTTGCAATCTACACCTACGGTGATAAAGGGGGGTTGGACTGTCCAGAAGAGTAGATAGGAAAGTAGTGTTGGAAATGTCTAGTCAGAGAGTGACAGCTTAGAGAAGAAGATTTAGATGAAACCAGAAAGCAATAGATAGTCGTCCCGCTCCCCTACAGAGACCCTGCAGCCACAAGCACCTTGAACTGAGGCTGTAACTTTTTCCTTAACTTTCCCCGGAAGTAGTCTTTGATTTGTAGCTGAGTATTCCCATCCTTCCACCTGGTAACTTTCTTCCGCAAACAAAGGACTGCCTGTTTAATTGAAGCTGTTACCTTTTCACTTTTTGCCTTGAAAACGTGCCCCAAATTTTCTAAATAAATGGCCCTGAGTCCTGGGGTCGAGATGGCACCTGTTAGCCTGATGAGGGGCTGGCACGGTGTCATCTCTCCCGGGTCAGAACACTCTGTGTGTGGTGGGGGGCAAGGTGGATTTAATTTTCTCAGCCTTTCTATCCCTTTGTATGCCAGACCCAAGGAGGTCGGGCAAAGTTCTCTCTTGAGGAGAAACCTCATCCACTTCTTTGTGACTGAGCTCCTGGTTTACTGCAAAAAAATGAAAGGAAGAACTGTGTGGACAAAAGTAAATGACTATTGATAGCATGTAAGTAAGTGCAATGTCATAAAGCTTGAAATGTATGGAACTAAAAGCACAGAGAAAAATAATTGGAAAACAGACATTGCATGCCTGACCAATTGTTCTATGGTGTTAGCAATATCACATAAATTTTAAAATTACTAATTGCTCTTACACTATAGGAAATCAAAAATAAAGATATAATATGCAGAATAGCATAATCAACAGTATATAACTAACCATTTAGTAGAGAAGAAAATGGATTTAAAGTGTTTGCTTAACCTCCTCAAAGGCAAAAAATCAGAATGTCAAATATTATATAATTACATTTTATGTAAATAATTAAATTTTAGGTGATCAACTATATATGCAGTTGTGAGAATAATATTGTCAAACTAGTAATGGCAAAATCAAAAAGCAGAGTTTTTACAAAAGGTAGAATAATAATCGATAGAAAGCAATAATAAAAAGAAAGTTGGCCAGATATTAATATCAGACCAATTAGACTTTCAGGCAGGGACCATAATGGGATTTGTTTAAAAAAACTTATACAAAAACTCTTTCTTTTTTTTCTACTTTTTTCTTTTTTTTATTGTTGAGGATTCATTGAGGGTGCAAAGAAATAGGTTATACTGATTGCAATTGTTAGGTAAAGTCCCTCTTATAATTGTGTCCTGCCCTCCCCCATAAAACTTGTATAAAAATTTGTATATGAATTGGACTTAATAACACAGACTTCAATGATATAAAACAAAAATTAACAAGAGTAAATGAAAATATAAAGAAAATGACAATGATAGATTTTCATTCACTTCTCTAACTATAAAAATGGAATGACGTACTCACTTGAGCAGCACATACACTGAGATTAGAACAATACAGAGAAGATTAGCATGGCCGCTGCGCAAGAATGACACGCAAATTCAGGAAGCATTCCATATTCTTAAAAAAAAAAAAAACTAGAATAAAAAAAAAATGCAGAATGAGCAAGGAGGAAAGACAGACACAAAATGAGATACTCTTAGAAAGCACAAAATGTTTACATGAAATACATAAAAGATTACATGCAGTATGCTTAGTAAGGTATAGAACAATAGTAATAATAAAAATGCATATAAGTAATATTTTGTATGTTGTTTTTCCCAAAAGCTAACTTCACATAAACACAGAATGCAGACAGCCAACAGCTCTAATTCTTGGAACACTTCATATTGATGTCAATATAAAGTAATGTTCTTTTCAGTAGTTTTCAATCTATGTAGATAATATTACCAATTTTTAAAATATTTTAGTCTTAGTTTCTCTATGGCCTTCACAAACAATTTCTCTTGAATATCATTTTATTCACTTGAATACCATATTTTATTTTCACATCATTAACTTTGGGGCATTTGCAAACACATACATTTTTTCAGCAATTGATGCCAGAATGAATTCACTTTTTCAGTTCTGAATGTGCCCACTGCTTTTTAGTAGAAGTTAATTTAGTGTAATGATGAGGTTAATAAAATTTGCTGTATAAATGTACTGATTTGATCTTTCTGAAAATATTTCATGTTGGATTAAGCTATTTCAATCAGTTTTATGTTTCAGTTCTAAACTACACTTGTGCATGTTTTCAGTTGCAGGAATAAATTTTTCTAAGTTGTCAACCTACAGGTTGCCCTCAAACCTGCATCCAGCCTTTCTATATTTGTTTACCTCTATGGAGCAGTGAAAACCTATTCCATAAACCTAGCCAGTATATCTAGAAATTAATTACTGTACTGATTGCATGCTTACTTTAAAATATATATATATCATATTATTATGCACTTACATACTTTATTTTTATATTCAGTTTATTAGCAAAATGAATAATTTAAGATTCCAAAAAGTAGACAAATGAATCAAACTGGACATGTCTTTAGCCAATTGCTGGAGTTATAAAGGATATGAAAAATGAATCCAGACACTCAACCAGCATGGAGTATAATAAGTGATACAAAGATTGATTTACAGAGATCAAGAAGTCACATCTAAAAGATTAAGACACTCAGTGTGCTTAACATGATGAACAAACATCTAAGAAACACACAGACACAAAAAATGAAATGAGATACCCAGAGAATAAGATTGAAATTGCCAAAAAGACTGAACAGAAGACAGAGATTAAAGAATGAAAAAAGTAGGAGGATTAATTCAGAGACAAAGTGAACAATTTTATGAAATTAGGGAAAATCAATAGGTATCAAGCATGGAAGCCACATTTTTAAAAAATATATTTTTTAAATAATCAAAATGAAAATATTTTTTACTATTACTACTATTATGGATTTACTACTATTTTTTGAAAACATCGAGAGTCAATCATCAGAATAGAATGTGGATGCAGAATTGGGACTCCCATATATTTTGATGTGAAGGAAGCAATATTTATATTTTTCCTTGACAATTTTTATTTTTAAATTGCATGAAAAAAGTTTGCTTTGAAGTAGATAGCTTTTCTCAATGTTTCTGATCTTAACTGTTCTATGCATTATGAGTTCCAAATGCTATGCTTGTTTAGTTTCCTTGGTTTCTCGTTGTAGCTCTTAGCATGCTTCTCTGAGTAAATAATGCATATGATCAGAATGGAACATAAAAGAGGCCAATAATTTTAAAAATTACTGTCAACACAATGAATTGATCTGCAAAATACCATTTAAATTATTATATTCATATCTTTAGACATATATTAAATAGAATTTAAAATAATTCTATTCATCTCAGCAATATATTATTTTTTATAATAAAAATTACATTTTACTTGTTGTAGAGTGCCCGTTTCAGCACAATATTGTGTAACTAAAAGCAACTCTCTTTATAGCCTTAATTATGAACCATAACATCAACAGTAGCATATGCCAGTGATCAGCTGCAAATGTGTAGCGGTCAACAACTAGCCAAAGGAAATTGAAGACGGCAATAGAGATAGTATGCAGGGGAGAAGTGCAAGAAAAAGGGCATAAATTGAAGAGTGTAGGTGTAATTATTAATAGTTTTTTCACTTGGAAACACATAAAAATAATTAGAGAAAAATAGAAATGATACAAACCAGGCAAATGTTTTCTGGCATATATAAGGAGAAATAAAAGAAAAAAAAAGAAAGGCAAAATTTGGAAAAACATTTATTTTTTTTTTTAAATAATTTTATTGAATCATAATTCTGTACATTGGTGCAATCACAGGGCACGATTCATATACATTCAGAAATGTTTTGATCGTACTGTTACAGTAGCCTTCATGGCATTTTCTTGATCACTATATAAAGACATTGATACTCTACATTTAATAAGTTTCCCCAGTACCCTGCTAAGATGCACCGTAGGTGTGATCCCACCAATTGCCCTCCCTCCACCCCTACTCCCCCCTCCCC